>PRKT01000197.1:658433-670531 GCA_003671525.1 Saccostrea glomerata
ATATATATATATATATATATATATTAGCTAATTTAGGGCAAAATTGATAACCTTGACGATAAGCAATATTCAAAGCTGGTAGCTGGGCGTCAAGATCTTTGATCCTCTCCCGTAAGTACGCCTCCGCTCCTCTGAGATCCGCCAGTGTTTTAATGAGCAGATTTTCTTTATTTGCCTGACTGTCAGGTTTCTGTCCCGGAAGTAGATTCTCTGTCGAAGTTACAGTTGAAGATGAACTTCCGTCATTTTTTGGTGTAGTAAACTGTTCAAAGTCTAAGGTTATAATCTGTTGACGAAGAAAGTTTAAAACTGTAAACAATCCTTTATTCATGTGCGAGAAATAATCTATAGTTTTTTTTCGAGTCAATTTATTCGAACCCCTTTTAGATTTGATTTCAAAATGGTACAAAACGAAAAAAGTAACTAATAAATAGTTTATAGTATCACAAATATCGGGAAAGCAATAATGTATTTTGTATCAGGATATTTTGCGAGTACCTTTAGCAGTTTATCTTAAATGCCAGGGGTTGCATATACTTTAAAGGATTTTTAAATTCAAGAAAAAAAAACATGAATAAAAAAAATCTATATAAAATTGCTACAATATCTCCTTAAGGAAACCTCCACTCATATCATGGTGGCAATTATTTTTTTTTCATCAATACGTTTGAGAAATAAAAATTATTAAATTTCAAATTTCCTCTTAAAATTGCATCTGCGAGGAAAATCAGGAATTTCTCGAATTTTATTATTTAAATGTGTTGATGATAAAAATTGAAAGTTCTAGACAACATTTTCTCTTCATGTGTATAATCAACCAAATTTTCATTCGACATCTTTTGTTGTTCCTCTGTTTAAAATCATTTCGCCAATAAAACTTTTGACAAAAGAAGAAGCACTCTCATTATTATGTCTGAACAATTAAATTACGTAATTGCAGAACATTAATACGCAGGTGTCAAAATGTGATTGAAATTCATTGTAAGCATGTAGATGACTGGATTTTTTTTTTACCTCTTGGAGTCCATTATCTGGATTCGTTCTTGTCCGGACGATTTCTGCGTTACCTCCCTTGGCATACACCTCTAACATACGGCGTATGTCCTCCACTGTGATGTTGTACTCACTCATAATAGACCTTAACTCGTCATTGTACACCACCTGTCAACCCCAAATTGAAAAGGAACAAAAAAATCAATTTTAACATAGGAAAAAGTCTTTTCTTGATGCATGTAAAGTAGTTGAAATAGCCAGAGAAATGATCAGTTAGGGCAGATCGTATAACAAGAACTAGTTGAAACAATGTTTTATTTCACAAAATCACGATATATACGGTACATGTAAATTCCTGCTTGTAAAATTCTTAAAACGATGCATCTGATGATAATCAGTATCAGATTATAACATTCAATGTCATCTATAGCTTTTGATTATTGCTTTGTATTTCTAATTTCAAGATACAGTTCTTGCTTTCATAGATCTAAATCAATGTTTTTTTTAGATGACAAAGCAACCGTAAGCTTCGAAAAATGAAATGAAATAAATTTAGTTAAATTTAGAAATACTTTATTAATTTGCATATGATGTACAGGTAATGTTACGCATGGAACAGGTGTCAAATTTTTCCCTGCTCACTAAATAGTTCTCCAAAGATTACTGAAACTTTTTTGCATGGCAGGGTTCTGCCATTTGTAATCTTTTTAAAAGATACTTTTCAGTGAACATTCAAATGACTGAATGATCGAGTTTCTTCTTATGCGAATACTGTAAAATCACATATTTTTGAGGGGTCAAATTTTCGTGGTTTAAGGAAAATATATTGGTTCATTAGGAATTGTTCAGTAGTAATATTCCGAGGTCTCTTTATACTTTGAAAACTACGACGTCATATAAAACAAGATTTCAGAATACAAAACATTCGGGCAAGTGAACTTTCACGGTAATTCAAATATTACTAAAACATCAAATGTTATTTTGAATAATAACTACAAATAAATGGTAAAAAAATCAATAAAAATAATGAAACAACCTGTAGTCCACCTGCAGAAATTGATTCGGTTTCACCAGTTAATGCAGTTGTCTCTTGTTGCAGGGGATCTTGGGATATCATGACGTCATTAACAGAGGGTAACTGTCCGAAAACTGTGCACACGAACCCAAGCAATATGGCGGAATGTAGCTTGGTTTTCATCCTGTTTTAAGATTGAATGGAAATCAAAATTTAATAAATTGAATAAAAAACTACATATTTTATACAAAACGAAAATGTGTTTCAATTTTCTTCTTTCTTACATTTCAGCCATCTACAATTTCAGTCACCCCCTTTACCTGAACTCCCTCCCAGTCAATAAATAAAAGCATAATCCCTATATCTGATAAATTGAAAGATGTCTTTTTGAAAAATGGTATACAAATTCATATTTTTCTCATAAAATAAACAAAAAAGGGGGAGGGGATGAAAAAAGGATAATATAAATGTATAGAAAACAATAAGCATAAAATCAAAAGTCAGAACCAGACCTGATCCTTGCGATTAACTCCTTACTGCAAATAGCCTTCAATTAAACATCAAGTTCGAAGCCTATTTATTTGACTTTATTTCATTCCTTAATCGATATCGATCACTAATTTCCGTAGGTTAAGTTAACGCACTTTCCTGTTCTTTACGTCTCATTAAGCCAGTGCAACTGTGCATTAAAATAATGGTTTGTTTTAGACCTCTTTCATTCATCAATGTTAATGATTCAATTAATTAAATGAGGAGCGTGTAATTTGTCTACGAACACGACGCAGATATAAAACAAAGGGCGAAAGGGAGCATTATTACAAAGAATATAAATACTAGTAAATCTTAACCTTTATCATGGCAGAGTCAGAGAGAAGAAAAAAGATTGGTCAGACTATTCTTAGTGTAGGGATACCGGTATTATTTTTTTATATTATTAAAACAAACAAGAGCAATTCATGCCTTGTGTAGTCCTTGTTATATTTTAGGGGCTTTTTAAAAAAAATATTTAATATAAAATAATTGCACCCCACTATATAGCATATACAGGTATATTTGTATAACATATATGTAATTAAAATGCTCTAATACATTGTACCCTGTCTCTCATTTGCTTCGATACGCAAGAGTGAGCTCTATGTTAACTAAGAACACTTTCCAAAACAAGATTTAACGAGGCCGAGTCTAATTTTTTCTGCCCTAGGGATTTTGATATATTTTTTATAATTAATTTATACTGTTATATTTATTGTTTTAAGATTTAAAAATCGAATATTATCCACCCAGATTTTTTAGGGGGGCATTCCAAAAATTGTCAAATTTTACTATTGGACCCTATGGGAATTTGTTATAAAAACGCTAAATTATTATATTTTCCCCATATTTTTGTATATCTGCCCTAGAGATTTCTTTTTCATTCAAGCAGAAGAAAGTTTTTGTAAAAAGTCACCAAATTCTGAAATTTCAAAAAAGTTCACCATCAGGATTGGTCTAGGAATTGATTACTACTAAGTTTATTTTTTCAAAGCCCTATACCTCTAAAATTCCATATTACGGTATAAATAATTATCAGTGCAGATGAATTATCGGCGCACATGATTTTTCGTTAAAAAGAATTGCAATGTTTAGATTGCTAGTATGTTTTTTTGGATTTTCTGTCATCATTTTTTAATATAATACCCATGAACGTGTTGAACATACAAGCTAGTCTTGCGTCATTCTTCAGCGTTATACATTGCTTACAAATCCAAAAATGGTGATGTCGCTAGAGAGCCATTTCAGCGTTTTTCCTAATTTTTGTCGTGAAATGACATTTTCAGACCAACAAGGGTTAAATATAATGTTAATTTTGAATTAAAATCAAAATAATTGGCAAATGTATACTGTCGCACAAATAACTGCATGACATCAAAAACTGCGCAAAGTCATATGCAAACGAATTAGACTCGGTCTTGTTAATTATTGACAAACAAATTGATGAAACAAGAATATCAATTATCTTGTTTTTAGTCATTATTCCATGAGTCTCTGGCGATTTGTCTTCAGATACCACCTATAGATAAAGGAACTGAGACACAGATTTTTACAACTTCATCACGATGAAACCTAAGCTGTTCTTGTTAACAGGGTCCGCTGTTATAAAACATGCTTAAGTCTGAGAATTTTTTCAAATCCAAAATTCTCAGACTCAGCGGCCGTCATGAAAAAGTTTAGAAAAACAAAAAATATCTTAAACTCTTTTATTCTCAAATTCTCAGCTGAGTAATTCTCAAGAGTTGAGTTGAGAATTTTTCTTGAGAATTCTCTCAGTTTGATGACGGTGGACCCAGGTCTTGGGCTAAATTAATGTTAATGTTTACGTTTCACTGGGTGAGTTCAATTTGATAAACTCTGCTCACATCACTGAGCACTGATTGACGGTAAAAATGAGTTGGCTTTGATTTATTTTTTATTTGTTTAATTTTTGTGGTTTTAATTATAAATTTAAATATGTGTTATATCTTAAACAGTATAATAAATTTTAATTGAATCTTGCGGGTATGTTAAGGAAGCATACAAGTCATTTCTCTGGAAATATAGATTTTTAAAAAAAATTAAGTTTGATGAATTACCAAAATTGCTAATAAACGTAAACTGTTATAAACTATTGCATACAGATAAAAGAGTGTCTAACGCAAAAACGTGCACCAACAACGCGATATCGTGTGAGTTGTATAAATAGCAAAGTTTTCCTTAATGAAAAAGCAAACAGAACAACAATGCCCCGGAGTTTAATAATTTGTTTGAGTAAATAATATAGTTGAAAAACACCCATTTTGCCAAAAATGTGCTGCTGGAATCCCACTGTCCTGTTAGTAAAGTAGTAATTCCATACAATCGCAGGAAACCTTACCCTAGGTTTTGAATTGTATACAGATGAATCGATATTTTTCGTAAAACCATGCTTAATTCGGGATTCTAGCAGCACTTTCAAAGTTTGTGAGAGGAAACTTTCCATCTATAAAAATCTTATGTTTTGAAATATCCATGTCATTTTTGTTCTGTTGCATTATTTTTGCCATGAATAACAGAGGAAAGGCCGACTGGTATACGTATATAGCTGACTGTCTTTGAAAGAGAATATAATTGATGAAAATGAATTAGGATACCTGTTTAATTAACTGAAATCCAAATGAATTTCACAAATATTCATGACTTTTGCTTTAAACTCCATTTTAAGTATCTTTGTACATGCCGTCTTTGCCAAATTCTCTTTACACGACATGATCAATTCCCAAGTTACTTGATGTACGTATATAACGTCATCGGTGGTATATTTTAATGAAAATGACAAATACAGCATAAGAAAATAAAAACATTTTATTTGTGTTAATGTTTACACGTTTTACTCATTTTCTAGAATTAAATTACTAGTACATCTCTTAATACCAATATTACGAAAACTTGTGTTCCAAAAATGGCGCCATTTCGCCTACTATGTAATATATGTAGCACTGATAATGTATACATAATGTAGCACTGATTTAGTCAAGGTAGAATATTTTGTACGCTTCCTTATTCCCCCTGCCTTTGATTTCTAATCGTTAAACATCACCACAACAAGATAATTATGTTAATTTAACATTTTAAAATTAGTCTTCTTTTATGCTAGCAATATGTTAATATAAATATAACTTGATATATTCACTTACTCAAAAGTGAGGGACCACCACTCGTTCTGTAAAAATTCTTTAAACATTTCATTTTCTTAGACCAATCCAATTGATTATTTAATTTTTGGTTTAAAATCTAAGTACATCTATACTTTCCTTAGTCAATGCATGTTTTGAAATCATCTGAAAACTAAATGTCTTTTATTCACATAATAATTTTTCCAATGAGAAGAATACAAGTCAAAAAAGCAGAATTTAAAGTTTCACTTTAATTTGTTGTTGACAAAAGTTGCTAGCAATATGCATGTAAAACTTTACTGATACTGTGGTTTCATCAATATTCGTTGAACACCAATTTTCGTGCATTTCGTTGTTGAGCCGATCCACGAATTCAAATGTTCATTGAATTACGAAATAGGACATACATTTGTATAGGCAATGCTTTTGTCCACGAAATTACGTATCCTCGAAAATGTCTGTTTTATAAAATCCACGAAAATTGATGCCGACGAAAATTGATGAAACCACAGTACTTAAAGAGTCATCAATTTTGAACATTTTTTAAGCATAGATATTTAATAACGTGTATATCCACCTCGACGTTTGTACAGTTCTTTTACACGCCTTCTCATACTGTTGACAAGTCGTCTTAGGCGGTTTGGGGGGAAATGTCTCCACTCCTGAATTAAAGCGTCTTTCAATTCCTGTAGGTTTTCACATCTTGGTGTCCTCTGATTAATTCTACGACCAAGATAATCCCACACATGTTCAATTGGGTTCATATCTGGGGACATGGCAGGCCAGGGCATAGTTTCAATGGCTTCTTGGTGAAGATAGTCTTCAACTATTCGGACCCGATGAGGTCTAGCATTGTCATCCATAAGTACAGGTCGACTTGCTAATGAATGATCATCGAAATGAGGCACAATTAATGGGCACAGGATGTTGTCTCTGTATTTTTGAGCAGTTAATGTACCATCAAGAATGTGTAGCTCCAGTTTACAACGCAAAGAGAAACATCCCCACACTGTCACTCCGCCTCCACCAAAGGCCTTCGTTCCCAATACTTGCTGTTGTTTGTTTGCAGAATTTGGATGTCTCCATACCCGAACCCTGCCGTCTACCGGGTGAAGCAAGAATCGACTTTCATCTGACCAATGTATCCTTTGCCACGACCGAATGTTCCACCTCCTATGCTGTCGTGTCCATTGTAATCTTGCTTCTTTGTGTCTCTGGGATAAGAGCGGACGTTTTATTGGCCAACATGATGTCATCCTTTCCTGTTAAGCCTCCTGTTAACTGTGCTTCTGCTGATTCGAGCTTGGGTGTTCCATTTGCTTCTCAACGTGTTTGCAGTATCAAAAGGACTCTGTTTAGCTAGTCGTTTTAGAAGTCTATCTTCCCTTTCTGTAGTCATTCGGGGTCTTCCAGATCTTGTGGCTTCTTCCACACCCCCAGTTCTTCTCCAGCGCTGTACCAGACGGAAAATTACAGTGTGACTGACATTAAAGTGTTCGCCAACACTCCTATACGTCATTCAAGTTTTTACTATTCCAATGGCCTGCCAGCGTTCAGCATCCGATAGTTATCGACGAGGCATGATTGCACGAAATTAAAACATTTTTTCTATCAGTGAAGCTTATGCGAACAACGATGTGAATACAATTTGAAAACTGCATTGTTCGAACACGCATTTGTAACCTTGAAGAAACCGATTTTACTAGTATTCTAATGGAGATATCGATGTAACATAAATACAAATAATAAATAAACTTTTGATTGACTAGTAATTCTGAATTTATTCAATCAAAAATATTTTTTTTTACTTCCAATTTTAATATCAAAGTTAGTGGTCCTTAACTTTTGAGTAAGTGTATATTTTAGATAAGAATGTTAACTCAAATCGTTATATATATCAGAAACATATATGTCTCTGTATATATAATGTAGATACATGTAGTAAATACGATCGAAATACATCGTAAGATTTTAATGGTATATCGTATCATTACATAAACTTTCCAAAAAACATCAAATTAAGAGAAAAAAAGTTTTTTTTAAGACAGGATTAACACGTCTCTCATACCATGGTCAAGTTTAAGAATAAAAGAAATTTGGACCAAATTAGGAGCATTTCGTAATTAGCGTTTGTCGCAGATCCAAGAAATCGCCGCGCTTGTGTTTATTTAACAATGATCGTTTAAATTCCTAATAAATGAAGTCTAGGTTGATTTAAAATGTTTAACCACGAACGTATTTATGAAAAAAAAAAAAATCTTTTCTTTCTCCTTTTTTTCAATTTCACTAGATTATACATTATTCATATAAAAATAGTTCCTTACAATTGTATATAAAACGCTGTGTACGAGTTGACATGAATTGTGTACAACTGGACTTTTTGGTTTGGGTACGACTCGGTTTGTGTACGAGTTGACTGGACACCGAGCCTATGGGGATTTGTTGGAAAGCGCCGAATTATTACATTTTCCCCATATTTTTGTATTTTTGCCCTTGAGATTTCTTGTTATTTAAGAAGATGAAAGTTTTTGTATAAAGTCACCAAATTCTGAAATTTAAAAAAACGTTCAACATCTGGACTGGTCTAGGAATTGATTACTATGTTTATTTTTCAAACCTCATTACCTCTAAAATTGCCATATTACGGTATAAATAAATATCAGTGCAGATGAATTTTCGGTTTAAAAATAGCAATGTTTAGATTGCTTGTATGTTTCTTTGGATATTCTGTCATCTGTTTTAGTATAATATCCATGGACGTCCTGAACATACAAGCTAGTCTTGCGTCATTATTCAGCGTTATACATTGCTTACAAATCCTAAAATGGTGATGTCGCTAGAGAGCCATTTCAGCGGTTGTCCTAATTATAATGTATTGTCGTAAAATGACATTTTCAGACCAACAATGGGTTAAAGATAATGTTAATAAAATATGTATTAAAATCAAAATAATTGGCAAATGTATACTGTCGCACAAAGAACTGCATGAAATAAAAAAAACTGCGCAAAGTCATTCGCAATCGAATTAGACTCGGTCTTGTTAATTATTGACAAACAAATTGATGAAACAAGAATATCAATTATCTTGTTTTTAGTCATTAATCCATGAGTCTCTGGTCGATTTGTCTTCAGATACCGCCTATAGATATAGGAACTGAGACACAGATTTTTACAACTTCATCACGATGAAACCTAAGCTGTTCTTGTTAACAGGGTCCGCTGTTATAAAACATGCTTAAGTCTGAGAATTGTCTCAAGTCTGAGAATTTTCTCAAATCCAAAATTCTCAGACTCAGCGGCCGTCATAAAAAAGTTTAGAAAAACAAAAATACCTTAAACTCTTTTATTCTCAAATTCTCAGCTGAGTAATTTTCAAGAGTTGAGTTGAGAATTTTTCTTGAGAATTCTCTCAGTTTGATGACGTCGGACCCAGGTCATGGGCTGAATTAATATTAATGTTTACGTTTCACTGGGTGAGTTCAATTTGATAAACTCTGCTCACATCACTGAGCACTGATAGACGGTAAAAATGAGTTGGCTTTGATTTATTTTTACTTTAATACTCTGATTTATTGTAGATTATAATTTTAAAATTATTAAAATATTTCCGGATAAAATGATTTTTACAATACAGCATGTTTCCGTATAAAATGCTATAGCAAAATATACGTCATGATGTACAGGAAGATAAAGAATACTTTGACTTCGTCTTTTTTAAATCTATTTCTTAGCCCCTTTTAGTCAGATACTGACTGATTTTTTTTTCATAAAAATGCTAAGTCATTTTAAGGCCCCAGATCGATAGATCCGGGACGTATATTGTTTTTGTCCTATCTGCCTGTTTAGATAACTTCAAATGACACCAAGGTCAGTGACCTTATGACCTTGACTGTCATCTTTCTGCTAAAATTAGCTTTTTCGGACTTTGTCGACAGTTTAATGTTTCACAAACATATCTTATTAAACACTAAACTGTTGACGGATTTTCTTTTACGTTTTTACTTGATGTTGACGATAAACACCGGCCGATTGTGACTAGTTGGCAGATGGTTACTTTTCCATAGTACCTGATACGAGCTGTGATGATTTGGATGTCTTTCTTTGCCCTTTTCCTGCTTTGCACTGTTTGAATGGTCTTTTGAGCTTGAATACTATTTTGCATGTATATTTGTTAGTTTGTTTAGCTTACCTCTCGAGATATTTTGACTAATTGAGACACCACTAATTACCGGTGGCGACCTACAAACTTAGTCCAAGACTCTGGCACTCAAAGTCAGTGATTACACTGAGATATCTCTTTTTTGTGAGCACCTACAGCTCCTAGGTTTATCTCTTTACAACTTACTGAACTGTTATGCAACATACACTTAATGTTCATGTAAAAAAAAATAGGAATTTACCATTTCCCCGCAAGCACATTATAGCGTAGTACACCTTTCTCTAAAAAATTGTATTAAGGAATGAATTTAATAGCTACCCATTTTATACGGTATAAACTGGGTTGGGGCAGTTTACGGTTTATAAAAAAGCCTAAACTGTTCCAACCCAGTTTATACCGTATAAAATGGGTAGCTATTAAATTCATTGCTTATAATTGAATTTTTATTCATTTGATGTAAGAAAATAAGATGATTGTTCTAACAAATTGACTTCAATTTGTACAAAATTTGAACGTAACGTCAGGTGGATTGATACGTTTTTGACGTAAGTCATTGTGACGTAGGCAACCCATTTTATACGATATGAAGTAATTTTTTTTATTCAATCAAATACAGCGTTACAACCAGAATTAAATTGATTAATAATATTATGACGCTATATTTTAATACAAAAATAACTTTTCTTATTTAATGAGATGTACACGTGAAGGAAATTGGCTTAAATATAAAGATTAAATGAACTCTTTGAAGTGCGTGAAAATGCGTGATTGCTGGGGAACGGTATATGCGTGATTTTGCGTTAGAAATAGGAAATGGTATATGCGTTAAAATGCCTGACTGTGGAGAGGTTGGGTTATATAGTCACTTCCAAAGAATCCACGTCACATTGAAGGATACTCTACTCCACGACAAAAGACCTACTTCGTGAATCAAGAGCAATTTCTCTGACAACATGCATGCTGCGAAACTATGGCTTTAGTAAATTAATATAAATGTTTGTTTAACAATTAAGTACCAGTCCACATAAAAATCAGACAAAGGGTGATATATGAGGGTTCACAGAATTTGATGATTTTTCACTCATAGATTTATTTTGAAGTATGAACAATGTATGAAAAATGAAAAATGTTTTGAGTCATGGTAACCATAGAAACCCGGCCAAAGAAATTTCCTTAGCAACCGGCGGATTTTTCAGTGTTGAAGGACAAAAAACACCTATCTTTGAGGCTTAAAATAACACGTAAATACCTTGAGAATTATTCTTACTTATGGGTGTAATAAAGATACACATTTATTGTGTTCTTATAATGTAATAAAAAATATTTAGGTCTTAAGTCAGTTCTGTGGTAGACATTGGAAGGTACACATGTTTTACAAGTTTTGCTGATACAGCATTTTTCGTGATTTTGGCAATATTCAAGGTCAAATTTTAAAAATGGCCAGATTAATACAGTTGTTGCATGTATCTCACATAAAAGCAGAGGTATTTTTGAAGTCAAATCCATGGGCTCTTTTGAAAATCGAATCTGTTGCCTAGGAACAAAAATGGGCTTTTTGATGCATTAATGAGAAACAATGTAAAAAGTTTACGGAAAAATCAGATGAACGGTTATTTATGATAAACGCGATACAGATTTAAAAATAGTATAATTAAATTCGGTCTCCCTAGCACATTATTGAATATTGCATAATTCTTTATCTCCATAGCAACGGCAGGTTCTCCATAGCAACAAGGCAAAGAAAGGTAATTTTGGCGTGAATTCGTGTAATCTTTTTAATGCTTATTCAAATTAAGTCAGAAAAATGTGATTGAGCAAAACTGACAACGAACTGTTGGTCAATCTTAATTTTTTTTCGTCTTTAATCAACACATTGCAACGATTCCCAGTGCATGGCAACCAATGTACCCTATGCCTCCTGTAAAGAGATTTGACTTTTGGATCAGTGTTCGTCATGGAAATGAATATTAAATTAATGTGTTGATGATTGTATTTGTGGAGAGTGCTGAAAAAATATATGAAATGTTCCATCAATTGTTGTCATGGCAACAACTACATGTGAGTGAATTTAAAATGGGGCGAGTTAAAAAAAACACAGTATAAATTCTTAAACAGAACTGTGACTGGGCGAATATAAAACGGGGAAAAATTTCTTGTATGTGTGAACGGGCAAAAATCATATGATACCAAATTAAGGATGTTTTCCATAGATAATGTTTTAATGTAACTTGTACGATATTGTGGATTAGATTCAAGACACTCA
>PRKT01000197.1:676102-738190 GCA_003671525.1 Saccostrea glomerata
ACAATGTGAAATTTGTCGACTGTGGCATGCGATGATCTTTGACCCTTTTTGAACTTCAACCTAACCATTTGCATTTATTTATTTTTATGCAATCTATACTAAATCTTGTACTTACCGAATGTCATAGGTCGTGACAACGAATTCATGAAATATAATCCATATAATCCAATTAAAACACAAATGATTTTAACTGACCACACTGCATCGTCAGCATACATGTGCTAAATAATCTCATTCGACAAACCTTTGCTGATTCCCTTGCCAGTATGAATCGGCCGAGGTGTGCCGAGAGGTGATATCTATAAATATGATAATGGGTGACGCAAACCCAATGTGAATGTAGAAAATAAGATGTTCACACGTAAAACTTTTTAGTACAAGAACAAATTTCAAACTATCATAATAAACTATGTTTTAACATAACTTTGCCATCTAGGTCTATTTTTAAAAAATGTGAGAGTGAGAGAGTGTGTTTGTGTGTGTGTGTGGGGGGGGGAGAGAGAGAGAGATAGAGATAGGCATTGACAAATTAATCGGGTTGTATTTTCAATGGGTTTTTTCCCGACCAAGTACTAAAATCAGTTTGCACATTTTGATAAATTCATCAAAAACGCTTTGTACTAAAATAATATGTCGTTGAGAAAGTAAATTTAAAAAGTTCCAAATTATGGGCAAAATATTTATCTGAATCTAATTAAGTAATTTACTTCAATCATTAATTAAATTCTGTTATTTCAGACTGGTAATGAATTAAGTATTCAAAATACATATACGAGTGAGGCTCATAGATCATATGGTCACCTGAAAATTTTATGTTCAATTTGACGAATACATGTACGGTGATAATTATAGAATTATTTTGACTTCTTCCTTGGAAAGTCCAATATGAAGGAGTGTGTATTTAGAGGCAAACACCATAGTGCGGGTATTACTGTCTCATGACAGCATCTAGTATAGACATTGGATTTAGATTTAGCCCCCCACTTTCCACAGACACGTTGCAGAATAGGTTTGAAATTAGGAATTCAAAGTGGTGCTGTTTCAAAGAAAGAGCAAGAGCCACTTTGGTCCTTATTTGGCCCTGAGAATTTCAGAAAAATCAAAACCGCTCAGCTTAGGTTGCAAATGCAGTATTTATCACTTGGTATGGTGGTGACCACGTGTCTATTAATCGTGATGCAAATTCCCATCAAGTCAATGCATTATGACGTCATAAAATGCGTCATTTTCATAATATCCTGTAAATTCCTTTGAAAATGACCTAAAGTTGAAGCATTTTTTTCAATATTTCATATAGAGCACAACCTCTGATCCAAAATATGCAAATACATAATAAAAGCTCTGTTTCTGAGTATCAAAAAACATGTTTTATTTTTTGGATCGTGGGCTGTGTTTGTATTTTAATTCTTTGCTGGATGTAGTCAAATACGCATCTTTTCTTCAAATTTCAAAAACATTGCAATTCCTCAAACCTGTTTTCCAATATCGGGATTCTCAAAAACGAAATTCTGTTATAGAAAATGAAAGCACCAAGTGTCTTCTTAAGTTTGATATATGAAATAGGAAAGAGGGTGATAGTTAATAAATTGATATAAGTACAGGGCCATTTTATGCATAACTGAATATCGAACCTAACCCCCCCCCCCCATGTCATGGCCTTTGGTTTAAAACATAACTCATAAACAATTGCAAAACTCAATTGGATTTCAATGATTTATTTATGATTTATTCTGTAATATATTTCATGAGTTAAGTCTTAAATCCTAGCACTTTCATTGCAGAAAAATACTGCTTGAAAAATTTCAGAGTTGAAAACTTTCAAATATCGGAAATGAAAACAGTTCCGGAAATAAAATGCAACCATTGAAACCATGCACCGTGAGTGTCTTGAATCTAATCCACAATATCGTACAAGTTACATAAAAACATTATCTATGGAAAACATCCTTAATTTGGTAGCATATGATTTTTGCCCGTTCACACATACAAGAAATTTTTCCCCGTTTTATATTCGCCCAGTCACAGTTCTGTTTAAGAATTTATACTGTGTTCTTTTTAACTCGCCCCATTTTAAATTCACTCACATGTAGTTGTTGCCATGACAACAATTGATGGAACATTTCATATATTTTTTCAGCACTCTCCACAAATACAATCATCAACACATTAATTTAATATTCATTTCCATGACGAACACTGATCCAAAAGTCAAATCTCTTTACAGGAGGCATAGGGTACATTGGTTGCCATGCACTGGGAATCGTTGCAATGTGTTGATTAAAGACGAAAAAAAATTAAGATTGACCAACAGTTCGTTGTCAGTTTTGCTCAATCACATTTTTCTGACTTAATTTGAATAAGCATTAAAAAGATTACACGAATTCACGCCAAAATTACCTTTCTTTGCCTTGTTGCTATGGAGAACCTGCCGTTGCTATGGAGATAAAGAATTATGCAATATTCAATAATGTGCTAGGGAGACCGAATTTAATTATACTATTTTTAAATCTGTATCGCGTTTATCATAAATAACCGTTCATCTGATTTTTCCGTAAACTTTTTACATTGTTTCTCATTAATGCATCAAAAAGCCCATTTTTGTTCCTAGGCAACAGATTCGATTTTCAAAAGAGCCCATGGATTTGACTTCAAAAATACCTCTGCTTTTATGTGAGATACATGCAACAACTGTATTAATCTGGCCATTTTTAAAATTTGACCTTGAATATTGCCAAAATCACGAAAAATGCTGTATCAGCAAAACTTGTAAAACATGTGTACCTTCCAATGTCTACCACAGAACTGACTTAAGACCTAAATATTTTTTATTACATTATAAGAACACAATAAATGTGTATCTTTATTACACCCATAAGTAAGAATAATTCTCAAGGTATTTACGTGTTATTCTAAGCCTCAAAGATAGGTGAATTTTTGTCCTTCAACACTGAAAAGTCCGCCGGTTGCTAAGGAAATTTCTTTGGCCGGGTTTCCATGGTTACCATGACTCAAAACATTTTTCATTTTACATACATTGTTCATACTTCAAAATAAATCAATGAGTGAAAAATCATCAAATTCTGAAAACCTTCATGTATCACTTTTTTACAGTTTTGTCTGATTTTTATGTGGACTGGTACTTAAAAAGTCAATTAATTCTTGCACAGATCTATCTTCGTTGTTTGCATGTCCCCTTATTGGTAAATCAATCGGCTCTAAATTTTGATTTTAAATTCTAAGTTTCAATTTTCCCCTTACGAACTTCATTACAGAAATAGGATTAAAAAAATCTTCAAGCACATTTCGTTTTATTAAATATCGTTTTGTTATGGAATGCGACTAGGCCCAGTAATGCGTCTGCGTCTATGTCTGCAAAATGCGACGTCAGGTCTGACGTCAGACATCATCATTGATCCCTTTGTAGGGAGGGGATTGGGAGGCTTTGTTCTTTATTTCCGCACTCCGTGGTCGGCTTTTTGTTATGATGTTCTCCAAATCAAGTGTAATTACCTGTCAGAAATATATAACATTAGATTTACTGTTTCTCAATTAGAAGTAAAGATGAGCAGCTTTTTACAAGTTAATTATCATATAATAATGAAATAAGTCGAAATGTTTTAATCTAGTAATAGTTTTATAACTATATATTAATATACGTTTAAGGGAGGGCAAAATTAAAGAGAAAGAGAAAAAGGAGAAAATCTATAGAATACAAATTCAGTTTGAATTTGAAAGTGTATTTTTTTTTTAAAAATGAATAAATAGATTAGATAACAGAAATATTGAATACGAAGCATATTTATCTCCAAAGAAATAACTGCTTTAAGTCATGTAAGAAAACATTCTTTTAAAAGCATTGAAAGTTATTGAATGGCTTAATTGCAGAACTGTTCCATTTAAACGTCATTTTCATAAGAGGCAGGTTATATCCAAACTTTTATGCATGTGAAGAATACTTGCTGATGCATTTAACTTGACTTTCGATATATAAACGTTGTACACTGTAATATCCATTACCAATAGTTTTGGACACAATAAATTCAAGTGAGCTATCCTCAAATTAAAGATACCACTACAAAAACAATTAATGGTACCGAACAACCAAATTTTATGATTCTTTAATTTTTCAGTAGTCAACTTCCCTTACTTATGTTGCAATATTTATGTATCAAAATCTTTTCCTTGTGAAAAAGTTTTGAGAGTTAAATTTCTTGATTATTTAGCCTGATTGTAAATTTCGCCTGGTAAATATGTCAAGTGTCTGATATTCATGCATGTCAGTCTTGTGCGGCTGTCCACTGTTCAGCGCAATAGTCTACTAGTCAGCGCTCCTAGCAATAGTCCAATAGTCAGCGCTGCTAGCAATAGTCCACTTGTCAACGCTCCTAGCAATAGTCTACTATTCAGCCTCCCTAGCAATAGTCCACTAGTCAGCGCTACTAGCAATTGCTCTCTAGTCAGCCTTCCTTGCAATAGTCCACTAGTCAGCGCTCCTAGCAATAGTCTACTAGTCGGCCTTCCTTGCAATAGTCTACTAGTCAGCGCTCCTTGCAGTTTCGTTTAAAGTCATCATTTCGTAAGTTCTATGGTTGATACAATGACCTTGTCAGCAAATAGAATTTATCACTGAGTCAAATGCTGACTGACTTTTTTCATACCAATTGTTTGTCCATTATTTATTCACTGGATTGACGACGGATTTTTTCCGTTATTTCCTGATCATGACAAGGAGCACACGGCGGGTGTAACCGGTCGGCAGGGGATGCTCACTCCTCCATGGCACCTGATCCCGTCTCTGATGTTTTTTTGGGGTCCGTGTTTGCTCTGCTTTTATTTTGTATTGTTTTATGGACTTTGAGACTGAATACTGTTCGTTATCTCCATATCTTTCTTGCAGTAGTCTACTAGTCGGCCTTCCTTGCAATAGTCTACTAGTCAGCGCTCCTTGCAATAGTCTACTAGTAGCGCTGCTTGCAATATTGTACTATTCAGCGCTCCTTGCAATAGTCTTTCTAGTCGGCGCTCCTTGTAATAGTCCAATAGGAACTATTTAGACATTTTTTGGATACCTTATTTCATAATCTTTATTTGGTTTATTTGTATGACCCCTAATTTACCTCTTGATCTCCGATGTCATTGTATCTCGTTCTAGTTATGGTGGCTTCTTCTCGAGCTCCTTGTGCGTATTTTTTCAGCATCTGTCTGATTTCTTCCGTTGCGACATTGTATGTTTTCATCAAGTTCCTGAGTTCCTCATTAACGACCACCTGGTAAAGAGAATTAAAAAAAAATGATGCTAACATTTTTTTTTAAGCTAAAGCTTTTAGATGGCTTAAAAATATTCAAGACGCCATTAAGCTACCTTAAACCCTTCCATGGCAAAGATTTTAAGCATTTCTAGGCAAATTGATATAAAGATTTCAATGCTTTTTCGGGGGTATGTTTTGTAAATTTTGAATACACCAATGTATATATATTCCGAAAGCAGGTTTTGTGTATTTTCTGAAAATGATTATAAAAACATCATTTTAGTTGTCATGGCAACGAAATACACCATAATCATGCTGAAATTTTCATTTCCCTTTATTAAAGAATGAGTTTCATTCTAGTTATTTGCTTAGTTAAATATATTAAATATATTTTAGTGTTGAAAATTTTGAGCATGTCTTCTAGTGAAAGCCTTCAAGATTGCTGTAACCAGATCCTCGTTCACAGCGGCTACTTACAGCGTTTCAAATTCTTAACAGTGTAAGACTGTATTGTTTGCTGTTTAACGTCCCTTTTGAGATTTTCCCTCATATAATGTCGTTGGATAGCTAAACCTTTATACTCCGCACTAAGGCCAATTGAGTAAGGAGGAATCTTTTTCGACCCTGCATCTACTGCGACACGGGACCTCAGTTCATACGTTCTCATTCGAACAACCGGTTTCCACCATCAGTGGGATTGGAACCCGCGACGTAAGGGCGTCAGAGATTATGAAGGTGAAGTAAATTTACAATAGGCCTAGTAAAAGTCAAAATCTATAAACATATTAATCGATCCTTTAGTCATTTATAACTTATATATAATGTATTCTTATTTGTCGATCAATTATATAGCGAGTATTCTGTATGTTGTTTTTTGTTATTGGTCGATCTGTTACCTAGATAGTAAGTTGTTTGTTATTTAATATTATTGGTCTATCCGAGATTTAGTTATTGTTACTGGTTAAACTGCTAGTTAGATCGTTACCTGCACTTAACATATACTTGTTTGTATTCGTTTATCCACTTCTTTGTTGAAATTATTTGTGAATTTGTCGTTTTGATAAATTATTGCATCTCATTTTCTCCGTTTGTTTAGTTTAAACTACCATGTTTTGAATGTTTGAAAATTGCTATCTTATCGATTACTGATGTCTTTTCGATTACTGGATATTACTTACTTGGAAATCGCCTACTTTGATAACGTTAGTAAGTGGTTGTAAACTTAAATCATGTTGCTGTGCTTGTCTGTCTATTTGTCGTTCATACTCTGGCAGCTGTAACTGGTCTTTTGGATGCTCAATAGGATGTTTATGTCGCTCCACAAATAGTTGCTCTAGCACATGCTACTTTTGCTTTATTTCGGGTGCCGTGAGTGTTAGTCCTTGTCGAGGTCGCTCTATTGGGATACCGCGGGCTTCCTGTAATATTTGTCGAGGTCGCTCTATTGGGATACCGCGGGCTTCCTGTAATATTAAGCCCAATATTCGGTTGTTTCTTTCAGTTTGACCGAAAACAGTGCACGCCGTCATCAAAAGAATTGTAGGAACTGCTCTTATGTCCATCCTAAAAAAAACCCAAACATTTCGCAGTTAAAAGTAACAGAAAGTATAGAAGTAAAGATAAACAAATTATGGTAGAATTTCATTTTTTCCCAAAACAGGAGCTTTTTCTCAACGTAAATATTTCTTATTTATTTACACAATCAAATATTATGCAGAGAATATGTTGATCTACTATTGAAATAATTATTCTCTTTGTAGTCATATAGTTGGATGCTAAACATCGTTGAGTCAATCAATTAATAAATGCACATTGACTATCTTTTTTATTTATTCAGATATAAAATACTTTGAAGATTACCTTTCGACACAAGTAATGTTTCGTTTTTTTTTCTTTCAACTTATTTTTCATTATATAGACATGATGCATATTTTTTATACCGCAAAATAGAATTTTTAATGGAGATTCTACTAAGCATCATTCGGGAATCGATAATGATTCAATCTAAATAGAAACGCAATATAGAGATAATGAACAGTACTTAAACTCAAAAGTCAATTTAATCAAGAAAAATCAAAAATAATGAAATGAATGTAAGGTTGATTTTGCTGAAAAGGTAATTTAATTAGCATAGAAATGATTGCCACTAAGAATTGATATCCTTTTGCTTTCCCATGCTTGTCTTCTTTTAAAATTGTTTTTGCAGAGAACATGCTAAATATGCGTATTCAAGGAAAATGCCAAAATCTATGGAGTCCGGTTAGGGCTATTTGCTAAAGCTCAACAACGCGTTCAGGAAAATGCGATGTTATGCTAACACATAACTCGCTGTCTATCACAACATTGAACAATATGTTCTTACTCTAACACAAATTCGCACAACAGGTTGTCGTTCTAACACACAATACGATGTCACTCTAACACGAGTTCGCACAAAACGCTTTTGCGCTGTTTCAAATCGTGTTGGCGCGATGGCGTGTTGTGATAGCGCAACAGTCTGTTACGCTCGCTCTTGATAGCGTAACAGCATGTTGTGTGTTAGCGCGACGGCGTGTTGTGCGATTTCTTTTTAGCGTGACAACATGTTTCATGTTTTCGTAACAGCGTGTTGTTCAATGTTGTGATAACGCGACGTGTAGTCGTGTGTTGGTGTGACGGCGTGTTTTTCTGCACACGCTGTTCAGCTTTTAGTAAATGGCCGTATCCGGACAACAAATATACTCCATCTGTAGGTGTATGCATAATTTACTAAATATGTAAAAGAAAAATTATTGGTTTTTTTTGAAAAGTCTACTTTTTGTTTTCCTATTTGTCGATTTTTAAAATCTTTTTCGACCATCGTTTGTTTAAAAAAAGAGGATTTGAAAAGGTCTTTAAAGAATAAAATCCTATTCATTTTCATTCTGCATGAGCTTAAAGAAAAGGAAATATCTCATTAGTAGAATGTATTAAATAAAGTTTTAATATTTAGATACACTGAGAAAATTGTAGTCAATGTTATCTTACCTGAATTGTATGATATATCAGTAGAATTAATTGTGTGGTACATTTCGGTAACAGGAGCTTGTGACTTTTTATATTGTGTGTCTCTGGGAATTTTTTTTTTAAAATTACATCAAATATCAATTAACAAATTTAAATAAATCCAAAAATAAGCCGTTTAAAGTAAGGCAATATACAGGAGTCGGGGAATATATATTTTGTGTGTGTGGAATTTTTTTTCAAAATTTCCATCAGATGATATCAATCAACAGTTTTTCCCAAGCATAACAAATCTTACTTACTTTTTTATATCTAATTAATTCCTCAATTCCAGTTTTTCGCTCATTCGTTTAACGAATGACCTGTGTGTAATTTTTAATTCCTATTTAATCTTATGTACTGTTTTTTTTTTCATTTAGAAAACGATCAAATTAAAATAACGTCTAATATACTTAATCTGGGGATTTTTTGTGTGAAAACGATTTTTTTACAACAGAAATTCATTCCACAAAATATGCATGTAAATGAATTTAAAGCAATATATTTACATTCAGTGTAATTTTCTTTATGAAATCCATTGGAAATCCATGACGTTCAAATCTCTATAACACACGCGAAATCTTGTCACCTCGCGTTAGAATACACAGTAGGAACTATATGCATTTTCAATACTTTATGAACACCAAAATGTACATTGTTTGACACAATTTAATTTTAAATTAACCCTGTTGAATTAACGTAAAAATACAACAAATGTGCACTTAAAATAATTTGTCACTTTTTTTCTCGCAATATTCGTTTGCGTTATTTAACTTTACGACGTCACAAACGGCTCTTACGTCTATTAAACACACCAGTTTTGAAGGGCGCTAAATTCACATCAAAGATTACCGAAATAAACAATTATGAAGAGGAGAAATTAAAGAATGTAAATATAAGTATTGAATTCATATTTTGGGATGTCTAACGCGCGGTATTCAATTTGTCGGCACGGCCATGTGTGTTATAGGACCGAAGACATCCCAAAATATGTATTCAATGCTTAAATGAACTGCAACTTTGATGTTGGAAAAATATGTTATATTATTGTAATTTAGTATTACAATATCATGATAAAGAACATATACGAGGGTTTTTCGGAAAGTTCGTGGATGATGACAATCTTCATTATACCGGTCATACTTTGAAGAAATTTTAGATAAGCTCAATATCCTGTGTAAAAATATTTGTTTTGTTGATGTGTGAAGTTTCATTTCATTCGATTTCATAGAAATCAATTTACTTCAATTTAAAATCAACATTTTTGTATCAGCGGAGCACACTAAAAGACAAATGCTAATGGGTATATGTAAATCCCAAGGGAAATGTTATTGATAAAGTTCCGAGCAGCACGTGTTGTTTGAAGTAATTAAATTTAAAAATATATATATTTTTTTTTAATCATGGGACACTTATATTTTCCATTTAAATCAAGATAAGAATTTACAAACAACTCTTTTTAGCATGTTTTATGGTGGATGATAAAGCCTTATTATGATTAGGATTAAAATATATTTTTAGAAAATGAAATGTAGTTTACACGGCTTTCTTTTCATTAAAAACATTGGATCCTGGGGATGAATGGATCAAGTTGTATTTGGTTGTTACAGGAATTTTTTTATTAACACATACACAAACGTCTAAAATAATCTTTGTTTTAATATTTGAATTTATAGTATGATATAATACTTTTTGAATATTCAAAAGTAAATCAATATAATTTACAAACCTTAATTTTACGACTAATTAAAAATTCTCTCAAAATCCACAACACAGATAAAGTTTGGGATATATCACTCTGTATTAGATAACGTCCTTTGTATATGGATTAGGGGACAGATGACAACGGGTAGACTGCTAGCCCGCAAGGCATTCACACCTGTACAAAATAAGCCCCTCCCGCACCTGGAATTTACCACCCGGTAAAAAATCTCTGCCTTTAAGGCCGATGTAACGTCAACAAATAGCGTCAAGAATGTCTTAAAAGTACTATCCCTGTATATTTGAATAGTTTAGTTTATTAATTATTATTAATTAGTTTATTAATCACTTATTAAACCTCATTTTGTCTAACAATTGTTCTCGTCGTACCTTTTTTTTTACATTTTATAATTTTTCCTCTTCATAATTGATTATTATTTTGGTAATCTTTAATGTTAATTTAGCGCCCTTCAAAATTGGTATGCTTTATAGATCTAGGAGTTGTTTGTAAAGTTGCAAAGTTAAACATCGCAAACGAGCATTGCGAAGAAAAAGGTGACAAATCATCAACGCACATTTGTTGCATTTTTACGTTAATTCAACAGGGTAAATTTTTTTTTAGAAATTATATTAAAAAAATTGTTCATTTTGGTGTTCCTAGAGTATTGAAAAATGCATTTAGTTCCTACCATGTATTCTAACGCGCGGTGACAAGCTTTGCATGTGTTACAGAGATTTGATCGTCGTGGATTTTAAATGAATAACATAAAGAAAAGTACACTGAATGTAAATATTCTGGATTATAGTTTTGATATTCTTTCAATATTTCCAGATAAACGATTTTTTATGCAAAATGCTATAGCAAGATACATGTATAGGTCATGATGTACAGAAAGTCTGAGAACATATTGTCTTCTTCTTTTAATTCATTTCCTCACCCCTTTTAGTCAGATACTGACAGACTTTGTTCATTGAAAATGTTCAGTCAATCTATCGATCCGGGCATATATTGTTTTTGTCCTGTTTCTCTGTTTATTTGTCTGTTGTCCACTTTAACCTTCGTCATAACTTTTGAACCTTGAGAGACAGAGACTTCATATTCGGTAGACTTACTTCACTAATTAGCAGTTTTAAATGACACCAAGTTCATTGACCCTATTACCTTGGCTGTGACCTTTATGCTGAAAGATAACTTTTTTGAACTTTCGCCATAACTTTTGAACCATTAGAGATAGAGACTTCATATTTGATATGCATACTCCAAGAATTAAGTTCATTCAAATGGCAACAAGGTCAATGACTTTATGACATTGACTGTGACCTATCTGCTTAAAATAGATTTTTTAGAACTTTGTCGCCGGTTTTAATAGTACCTGATACCGGCTGTGATGATTTGGAGGTCTTTCTTTGCTCTTCTCTTGCTTTGCACGGTTTGAAGGGACTTTTGAGCTTGAATACTGTTCGATATGTTCATATTAATGTACCATGTAATATTGTATATCTTTGTTCTGGGTTATTTTGACGGTGCAAAAATCAAATTTGATTGCTTCATGTTTTGTGGATCCACTTTCAGAAGATAAACTAAGGTTTGGAATAACCTAGAGCATAATTGTTCTTTTACTAGCTCTTGCTCAGTACATGTACAAATTCTCAAAATTTTCATAGTTGTGGCGTTAAGAAAACTTTCTACACCTATATCTCGGAATATATTTTACCTGATAAAAGACATATTTTGCATGTTTATTTGTTAGTTTGTTTATCGTTCTCTTCGAGATCATTTGACTAATCTAGAAACCACTAATTGCCGGTGGAGACTTACAAATTAATTCCAAGACTCTGGCACTCACGGTCAGTGAACAGTGAGGGATCTCATTTCTGCGAGCACATACAGGGCTTAGGTTTATATATTCACTGCCAAAGAATCGACTTCCTTGTCCCCTTGTAAGATTCTACTCTACTCCACGACAAAAAGAGCAACTTCGTAAGTCAAAAGCAAACTACATGTATCTTACAACATGAAATCCGCGAAACTATTGGTTTTGTAAATGAATATGAATGTTTGTTTAATATTTAAAAAAAAATAATTAAGTCTTGCAAAGATATATCTTCCATGTTTGTATTTTCACTCTATAATACATCAAACGGCTTTAAATTTTGATTTTCAAATTCTAAGTTTGAATTTTACGAACTTCAAGACAAAATATCATTATGCCACACCAATTTAATTTCTTGTTCGTCGGACATTTGATGAAAAAAGTAAGAGTGGGCTAGCGATTAAATAATAATATTATTACGTTTTTGAAGGCAAAATTTTAGGCGGGGCATGAACAAATTTGAGCGTACAATTATATTTTTTCTGATTTGCAGAGTAAGTACATTGAAAGTACGATAAATAGAGCAGAAATATAACAGAAAACAGCTCAGAATTCCAATGATGCGGGATTATCAAATTAATATAATTTGTTTAGTTTTGTTTAAATAAGACCGCGCGGGTCCGACGAACAATAAATTTTATTGGTGTGGCCTTGAACAATGTTCATGTACATTTTGTTTTATTAAAGATTGTTTCGGTATGCATTGAGACTAGCTTGAAGGAGGGCTTGGCGGTATCTTAACCACTCAAGAAGGAATGCTCTTTTGTCTATTTGTTGCCTTTGTCTCGGTTTTGCAGATCTTATTACGTCAGTTCTGACGTCAGACATCATTGATCTCTGTGTAGATTCCCCGGGAAAGGGAGAGGCTTTGTTGTTTATTTCTGAACTCTCCGGTCGGCTTTTTGTTATGAAGTTCTCCAAATCAAGTGTAATTACCTGTCAGAAGTATACATATAACCATAGATTAAATGTCTCTCAATGAACAGTAAAGTTAAGCGGCTTTTTATGAACACGAGTTTATTATCTAATATTTTAATGAAAAAGGACGAAATATTTAATCTAGAAAATCGTACATTTAATGTCACTAGGCATTCTAGTACTTTTTAAAATTATTGATAAATTCAGTTTGAATTTGACTGTGTATTTCAAAAATGGAATAAAATGGATGAGATAACAAATATACGAGGGCCCTTCAAAACTTACACTGACTTGTTGCACAGAAAAAATATTTGACGACATTATAGGGCCAAATGTAACACATAATTTAAAAGAAATATTACTTATATGGCATTTAAAATTTCATATCAAAATGTTGTGAATTGGTATCAATTTTGAGTGCTTTATCAGGACATATCATTGAGTCACGGAGCAGCAAAATCTTCGACGTCACAGGCAATATAAAATATGATTGAGCTTTTATTTTCTCAACATTTTCCAAGAGTACCTGTACAGTGTGAGCTACCTTATCTACTCAACACCCACACACCATTTCTTGTCGAGCTTAAAATCTATTAAACAAGTAAAGAATATTCTTTCTTTTTTTTAAGACAAAAACTGCAGGTATTTATGAAATATAGTGTGATATTGGTGACTCTTAATCACGTTCTGTACAGTCCGGATAAAGTTTTCGTCGATAATCTTCTTCCCGTCCTCCCGTATAGCTTTTTACAGAGGTCTAACGGTCTAAAAGAAGAAGGTATGGTTTTAGCTTTATTGTGCCCTAAAAATGTAATGACATCAAAAAGTTTTGAAACTGGCTTAAATATTAGTTAAATAAATGACTCTGATAAATCAGGAAAGAATATGGCATGAAGGTTGACCATTCTGCAAATATGACGTCATTAATGCGAATCATTTCTCTATTTTCAACAAAAATTCCCTGTCACATTTCAAGGTTGATTTTCCTTTAGAAAACAGTGTCCACAGCCGTCGCCCACGTTAATTTTTTGATATTTTGTGCAAAATACAATAACAAATCACATATCTCAAGGTCTTTGTGGGCGATGCCTGTGGACAATGTTATCTGAAAGAAAATTCCATTGAAAATTGGTGTCTTCTGCAACTTTTTAAGAAAATACGGGAAAATGCACATGTTTATGACGTCATAATTAGCATTTAAAAACACATGTGAAAAAAACGACTTGTACGATTTTTCTGCATTGAATTTCAATTATTTAAAAAGCGTGAGTTTTCAACTTTTACACCAGTTTCATTTTTTAGTAAGTCACAGGGCAAAATTTGTATGGAAACCATACCTTCTTCTTTCATTTTGCTATTTGTGGACGAATGTCACGAATACCCTAGATTACTACATGTTTTATTATGCATATTTGGATCTATGTCGGCGATACCTCGAGCATTACACATAATTTAACAAATGCATGGTGCGCCGTCAATTCAGGAGACGTCATTTTCACAGTCGTTTTTACGGGAATCGCATCGGAGAAAAATCATTATATTTCTGTTAGTACTTCAAATATCATGTCAAAAAAATCTAAAGACATGATTATAGAACAATTTAAAGATACATCTGAGAAAATTGTTGATAAGTATCGCCAATTTTAGAAAATTAATTATATATAGTTAAATTTTGGATTCCGCATGCTTTTGCTTCAATTTTTTGTCATGCTCCGTACCTCTCCATCAGCAATATCAACATACCGATAATTTTCGTAAAATTTTTAAGATACAGAAAATTGCCCAAAATTTACTGGAATCTTGAAGATACATATTTCTGTGAAATTTCATAACTATCTGACGTCTGTAAGAGTAAATAATAGCACAGTCTGCGTTATTATACGGCCCTCGTATTGAATACAAAGCATATTTATCTCTATAGAATTAAACTGTGCTTTTAGTTATTTATGAAAACATTCGTTTAAAGGTATCAAAAGTTATTGAATGGCTGAATTGCAGAACTGTTCAATTTAAACGTCAAATTCATATGAAGCCGGTTGTATTCAACATTTTGCATGTGAAGAACACTTACTGTGGTATTTTACTTGACATATAGATATATTAATTGTGTAATACCCATTACCAATAATTTTGGACACAATTAATTCTAGTGGGCTAGCCTAAAATTAAAGATGCTACAAAGTCTAACACATCTGTTTCATAATTACTAGAATAATACTTAATGATAACCAATCAAACAAGCTTTATGACAAAAATGATGACTTTAATTTTTCAATAGTCAACCTCCCTTACCTATGATGCAATATTTATGTTTCAAATTGTTTTCGTTTTGAAAAATTTTTGAGAGTTAAATTTCTTGATAATTCAACCTGATTGTAAATTTGGGCTTGTAAAATGTATAGTGTTTGATATACATGTCAATCTTGTGTGTATTGTGTTTGACATACTTGTCAGTCTTGTGTGTGACATACGTTTCAGTCATGTGTGTATTACATGTATATAATAAAGGAGTTATTGAACTTAAATTGTTGAATATTGGCACTCTTTGGCTGCACAGTTGCACTTACAAGCCAACTTGTATTCACTAATATAAGTTTAATAACCCTATAATATATGTATATTAAAATAAATAATAATTTGTAACTTTTCATCCTAGTTTAAAAGTAAGCCATCAATTGTAAACGTCAACGTTTCTTGCAATAATCCAATAGTCAGCGTTCTTTGCAATAGTCTACTAGTCAGCGTTCTTTGCAATAGTCTACTAGTCAGCCTTCCTTGCAATAGCTTACAAGTCAGCGTTCCTTCTAATAGTCCATTAGTCAGCGTTCCTCGCAATAGTCTACTATTCAGCGCTCCTTGCAATAACTTATTAGTCAGCGTTCCTTGTAATAGTTCACTAGTCAGCGTTCCTTGCAGTAGTCAAATAGTCAGCGCTCCTTGCAATAGCCTACTAGTCAGCGTTCCTTGCAATAGTTTACTAGTTAGCGCTCCTTACAATAGTCTACTAGTCGGCGCTCCTTGTAATAGTCCACTAGGAACTATTAAGACATTTTTTGGATACCTTATTTCATAAGCTTTATTTGGTTTATTTGTATGACCCCTAATTTACCTCTCGAGCTCCGTTGTCATTGTATCTCTTTTTTATTATGGTGGCTTCTTCTCCTTGTGCGTATTTTTTCAGCATCTGTCTGATTTCTTCCGTTGCGATATCGTACGTTTTCATCAGATTCCTTAGTTCCTCATTAACGACCACCTGTGAATAAGGAATTTTAAAACAAATGTTTGTTGCAAAAATTGCTCCTCTTTTCTTTAGCTGAGGCTAAGATTAAGCTATTTTAGGGGGGGGGGGGCTTAAAAAATGTTTAAGTTTCCATATGCATTAAGCTACCTTAGAGTTGTCTTCTAAAAAAAATTTCAAGATTGTTGTACACAGATCCGCGTTCACAGCAACTTCTTACATAGTATCAATTTCTTAACACTTTATGATTGTATTTTGTGTCGTTTAACGTCCCTCTCGAGATTTTCCCTCCCATAACGCGACGTTAAGACGTTAGAAATTTTATACACAATAATAGAAGTGATGAAGAAAGTGAAGTCAATTTACAATAAGCCTAGTAAAAGTCAAAATCTATAAACATATTAATCGATCCGTAAGTCATTTTTAACTTGTATATAACGTATTGTTAATTGTCGATTCACTAAATAGCGAGTAATCTGTATGTTGCTTTTTGTTATTGGTCGATTCATTACTTAGAAAGTAACCTGTTTGCCTAGTAAAAGTCAAAATCTGTAAACATATTAATCGATCCGTTAGTCATTTTTAACTTGTATATAACGTATTGTTAATTGTCGATTCACTAAATAGCGAGTAATATGTATGTTGCTTTTTGTTATTGGTCGATTCATTACTTAGAAAGTAACCTGTTTGTTACTTATTTTCATTGGTCTATTCGAGAGTGACTTATTGTTACTGGGCAATCCGTTAGTTAGATCGTTACTTGCATGTTACATGTACTTGTTTTTATTCGATTATCCGCTAATTTGATGAAATTATTTGTGAATTTGTGATTTTGTTAAATTATTGCATCTCATTTGCTATTTCGATCCGTTTGTTAGTTAAAAACTACCTGTTTTGAAATGTTAGAAAATGCTATCTTATTCTTTTGATTCCTTGGCTTTACCTACTTGGAAATTTCCTACTTTAATCACGTCAGCAAATGGCTGTACAGTTGAACCATGTTGCTGCAGTTGTCTATCCATTTATGTTGTCTTTAACATAATGTCTGGCATTTGGACGTTTCGTCCAATTTGGCCATTAACGGTGCATGATATCATCAATAAAATTGTAAGAACTGCTCTTCTGTTCATTCTGAAAACAACAAACATTCCGCAGTTAAAGTTAATTTAAAAAATAATAAAAGTAAACGTATAGAATATTATGGTAGAATTTTTTTTCACAAACATGAGATATTTCTCCCCGTAGATATTTATCAGATACAATATCAAATATGATGAAGAGAATATCTTGATTTACTTTTGATATTCATTTTATAGACAGAGCTGGATGCTAAACATCATTTAGTCATTAAAATCATAAATGCCAATTGACTCTCTTTTTTTATTCATACAAATATAAAATAATTGGAGGATTACCTTTCAACACAAGTAATGTTACCTTTTTCAATTTATGTTTTATTATACGGGCATAATACACATTTTATATATCGAATAATCAAAATTTTTAATGAGGATTTTATAGACATAATTCAGGAATCGATAATTATTCAATCTGAATAGGAATGCGATATACTGAACAGTACTCAAACTTAAGAATCAATTTAAACAAGACAAAGTAACTGCATGTTCGGTTGATGTAACGACAAAGTAATTTGATTGGTGAAAAGAAAAAGAAATGATGACCTTCAATACCATATATCTTTTTATTCGCATGTTGGAACCTTTGCGAAATGGGGGTAGATTTGTAAAGTTTTTTTGCGTGTACTAAGTGATTTTTTACGATTAATGATATTTTTTTGTTTGAAAAATGGTAATGTTTTCATGTCATATTATGCTGACATAATATCTGTGTGTTTTATATTTTGCGAATATAAAAATGATCTAAGAAAAAGCGAAAAAAGCATAGCCAGAAAACAAGCAAATTCAAAGAATTATAGTTCCCTGCTTTCGGTATCTTTGTTTAGATGCAAATTAAATATATTTATACCTGAAGTACGGTCTTCTCACAAAAAATACAACTGTAAAATACGAAATTTGTAGCATCACCTCTTCAAAAGTTTTAATTGCCCTAGCCCTTACCATTGAAAATTCCAAGGTTAAATTTTATTTTATAACTACGAAATTTCCAAGGTTAGGATCAAAAGGTCAAAGTTCTTGGTTTCAAATGATAGATCTTGCCACAAATAATACAAATGTGAAATATAAAAGTCCTGATATCTACAATTCAAAAGTTTTGGCCAAGGTTAAAGTATTTAAAAAGTAGGTCAAACTCTTAAGTCAAGTTCAAAGGGTCAAAGTTCTATCCAATGAAAGGTTCAGCCACAAGGATTAAATGTGTTAAGTATAAATGCTCAATGGCCCTGACCCTTCAAAATTAACGATCAAGTAGGTCAAGGTCAACTCTAAGGTCAAGGTCAAAGGGTCAAAGTTCTTTGTATCAGATGAAATGTCTTTTCACAAGAATTACATATGTGAAGTACAAAAGTCTTAGTTTTTACCGTTCAAGAGTTATGGCCAAGGTTAAAGATTTTCATAAAGACGGAAATCTCCAAGGTCCAGGTCAAAAGGTCAGAGTGCTTGTCAACCAATGAAGATCTTGCCACAAAAAATGCATAAATGAAATATGAAAGTCCTAGTGTTTACAATTCAAAACTTAGGGTCAAAGTAAAGTTCTGAATGTTTGTGTAAAAGTGGGTCAAACTCCAAGGACAAGATCAAAAGGTCAAATTTGAGGTACCCAAAGAAAGGTCTTGTCAGAAGGATTACACATGTGAAGCATGAAAGCCATAGCTCCACTTAATCAAAAGTTATAGGCAAGGTTAAAGTTTATGTGACGGACGGACAGCTGGACAGACTGACGGACAGACGGAGAGACAGACAGACGAATGAGATAAAATGTCCCCTCGCTTTCGCTTAAGCAGGGGACAAAACACGGATATTCAAAAATTGTTGCTTTTTCTTTATTGTTTTGTTTTAGAATTGTTCTTGCATAAAACATGCTAACAGAAAGACATAAACCTTAAAGTGTCCGGATAGGGTCATTTGCTAAAGCTCAACAGTGGGTTTAGAAAAACACGACGTCGCGCAATCAGAAGATTGAAAAATATGCTGTTACTCTAACACGAATTCGCATAACACGCTGTCGCCCTAACACACAACATGCTGTTGATCACGCTAACACGAGTTCGCACAATACGCTGTTGTTCTAATAAAAACAAGATGTCACAATAACACAAGTTAGCAATACAGGCCTTTGTGCTGATTCAACGCGTGTTCGCGCAACGGCGTGTTGTGTTAGTGCAACGGCGTGTTGTGCGAACTCTTGTTCGCGTGACAGCATGTTGTGTGTAAGCGCGACAGTATATTGTGTTAGCACAACAGTACTAGTGTGTTGAGCAAACTCTTTTAGCGTGACACCATGTTCTGTGTTAGCGTGTAAGTCTGTTGATGGAACTTATATTAGCAAATCAGAGTGTTGTTCAATGTTGTGACAGCAAGTTGTGTGTTAGTGTGACGGCGGGTTTGAAGAACGCGCTGTTGAGCTTTTAGTAAAGGCCCTAACCGGACACCATATAAACTCCAAATGTCATTTTTTTTATCTTATTCGTGCATCGTTTGTTAAAAAAGAGAGGATTTAAGATCTTTTAAGAATAAATTTCTAATCATTTTCATTCTTCATGAGCTTATAGAAAAGAAAATATTTTAAGATTTAGAAACACTGAGAAAATTGTAGTCAATGTTATCTTACCTGAATTGTATGATATATCCCTGGAAATAATTGTTCAGTACCGTCGGAAAACATGAGCCTTTGACTTTTTATTATATGTGTCTCTGGGGTTTTTGTTTTCAAATTCCCTTCACATGATATCAATCAACAGTTTTAAATAAAAAAAATGAGCCGTATATATTTAGTAAGTAAACAGGAGTCGGTATATTATTTTTGTGGAAATTTTGCTTTCAAATTTCCATCAAATGCTTTCAATCAACAGTTTTAAATAAATTCAACAATGAGCCGTATATAATGAGCAAATAAACAGGAGTCGATGAATATACATTTTGTGTGTGTGAGTGAAAATTTTGCTGTCAAATTTTCCTCAAATAATACCAATTAACAGTTTTTCCAAACATAACAAATCTTTGTAATTTTTTTTTGGAGATTTTCGCTAATTCATTTAACGAATGATCTGCAAGTAATTTTTCAAAATTACTCTTTAATCTTATGTACTGTCTCTTTTCGACATTTAGAAAACGGTCAAGTCAAAATTCAGGATGATGCTTGGGGGTTTTTTGTGGGAAAAGGACTTTCTTTTAAGGCAGAAATTCATCCCACAAAATTTGCATTTGAATCAATTTAAAGAAATATGAGCTGCAACTTTGATGTCAGGAATTTTTGTTATAATATTGTTATTTATTATTACAATATCATTAAAAAAGAACATTAATAAATATTAGTCGTTCCTATACGTATTTGCAGTACAAGAACTATTTATATTCTAGATTAAAGCAAAATTACATTATTGTCATCCTGCACAATATCAATTCCGTATATAAAATATTGTAATATTACATATTCCATTGTAGATAATTCTTTCTTCAGAAACAATCTAGTAGTATGTTATGTTCCAATTAATCGTTGTGGTTTATTTTACATGCAGATGATCCAAAACAGCATATTTTAAGATCGAAATTAAGACCAAAACCTATCGATCTTTACTTTTTTTCCAAACGGAGATTCTTCGAATGGATTATGTACTTCAGACAATAAAGTCAAAAACGCATCTTAACCGTGAGACAAAGGAGAAAATATGGTGCTTTTCGAACATAAATTTTCCTTAATTTGTTATTTATGTAAAAATAAATAGTAAACACTCGCGTAAGTATGATATTAACGTCATCCAACCTTTTACTTTCATAAGATCTAGCCCTTAATTTGATAATTTTTTTTGTAGCTTGGTACTGACAGGTAAGTTGAAGTTACAGGGATTTCAACAAACTCAATAAAAGTCGAGATGCTTCGTAAGGTTAGGATTATCATGACTTTCTTGTTCTTGAAAAGAAAAGGAGATATTCTTTATTACGAAAAAATTGACCTATATGTACATGTATAGGGGAGAATCAGTAGTTTCATTTAAAAGTCGATTCTTAAGTTGTTTTTCAGTTTTTCATCGTATGATTGACAAATTAAAAAAAATTGCATTTCAACGTCATCTTTCTTTATTTCAACTTTGAAACTAACCATCAAAGTTCGTAAAAGTAGCATTTTGTCCGTTGAAACACTGATTTTGGGTGAATTTGATGGCTTAGAATTCCTTCAGGGCAGGCTTGTGCCTATTTGAAAATACGAAACTTTGATATTTTTGATTTAGTAATAAAAAGACTTTTTAAAGGCACTCCTGTTCTAGGTTCGAAGTTCGTTAACAAAAAAACAACATTGCGAAAACCTATTTCTATAATGTAGGTCTTTGTTTATGACAAAGGTTTCCAGGGTCAATATAGCTCAGAAGAATGGTCTACAAACTCTCATCATAAATATTTTTGTGTCCTGGTTCGAATCCAACTGTTTGCACACTTCATTTTTTCAAACCGTTATCGGCCCTTTATGTCAATGCATATAGTTTCCTAGAATTGTTCCTTTTAATGATATATTATTTTGTATAATTGGACCGTCTGGTGCTTCGATTGATGTCATTGTTGGGGCAAATTTAATTTACCCTGAAAATGCTTCTAAACAAATTTGAACAATTTCTGTTGTTCTTGAGAAAAAAATATACAAAGGATTTTTCATTTGCATTTTTATCGCATTTTGTGGGCGCAACCTACTCTCTATGACATGAATCTACACTATCTAAGGCTGCTTATGAGGATAATTCCACATATATTAAACATCCCCAAAACATAAGAGGAGTGAAGGGATCCGGGTTAGAATAGGTCCTCAGTACCCCTTTGCTTGTCGTAAAAGGCGACTAAATGGGGAGGTCCTTCGGATGAGACCGTATAAACCGAGGCCCCGTGTCACAGCAGGTGTAGCATGATGAAGATCCCTCCCTGCTCAAAGGCCGTAAGTGCCGAGCAAAGGCCTAAATTTGCAGCCTATCACCGGCAATGGTGACATCATATCAGTGAAAAATTCTGGAGAGGGACGTTAAACAGTAAACATTAAATTCAATTCAATTCAGAGGAGTGAGCATCTTCCGACAACCGATTAACGCTCGTGTGTTCCTTGCAGTATAATGAAACAGTGGGAACATTCGCTTTTAAGCCTTTGGATAGGAAAAAGATTACGGGGGTCACAAGATAAATTCCTTCGGAAAGCATAGAGTTGATAACAACCAATCAAATTAATCGTTAAAAGTTATTTACCATTTGTTAATCTAATTTTGAAGTAAAATAATAAGATCTTAATAAATATATTTTACGACCTGTCGTACATAGAAACGGTATGCTTCATGATATTTAAATTGTTTTATATCTATGAAATGATTTTTATCTTTAGTTTATAATAGGATATATATTTGTACATGTTAAGTATTTAAATTTAGTGACGAGTTACGTTTAGGGTCAGCATTTTTTTTTTCAAAATGAAAAAAAGTTGTTAATATTAGATGCGGAGTTCTAAGAATGGTGTCGCAGAACAAAGACTATAGATTGCAGGTATTTTATTTGCAACGAATCGCATGCTAAGCTATACATATATACAGAGTTGAGGTGAATTGAAGAATGTCATGAACTTATCCCGGTCCGTGGATAAAAGTTTGTTTACATAACGCGCATTCGGGGATCTTGTATCATACCGCCATTAACACTTCCAGATAGCGTGCGTCGACCATTGAAAGAAGCTCCTCCGCCATTAAAATTAATCCGCCTGTTTAACGTCGGCCGCCTAGTCAGACCGTTACTAGAGAGTGGTAATCGACCTCTGTTTACCAGCTGAGAATATCGTGATGATAACAATCTCAAACGTCTTAAAATGTCCATTTCCCTGGCTCGTATTCTCAAGAGTTCTTCCCGAAGCAGTCCGTATGGCGGGCGCCCGGTAGCAAATCGTTCTGAACCCAAATCATTTCGCATTGAATTACCCGCGTCTCTTCGGCTAAGATCATTCATTAAACTTCTTCGTTGCAAATCCCGAAGGCGCATAAATAAATGTCTGTTTTCTTCTTCAATTCGACGAATGTTGTTTTCCATTCTCGATCCACCACCTGGGATTGCAGTTTCTGGGAACGGTCCCATACGGTTGACATCATCTCCAGGCTGTCGAAGACCAAAATCCCTATCCCCCGGCCGATCAGTGGGTCGAAAATTTCCTTCCATTGGGCCTATAGGTCCATCAGGTCCCGGGACCTCTCTTGGCGGCAGTATTCTCTGGGCTTGAGGTGTCATCCGGCGGATTTCCTGCTGGATCGTTCTGAGGTCTGTCTCAGCCTCTCGTCGCTGCTGTCTGTTCGTGATGGCGTTCTCGTTTCTGGTCATTCTCGTTAGCTGCCCTGTTCAAAGTATAAGAATATGAGTCTTAAAGAAAGTTCCAACATTTTTTTTATACTTCACAATTGCTCAAGCTTTTTATTTTGTCATTTTTATAAAATTGTTTTTTTTTCAAGGAAATAAATCAACGTATTTATTTTTGATTGATTTTTATTATAATTTAGAGGTTTATATTAATTATAAATAAACATTTTATTCGTGATCGGTTGCTTGTTTTGGTTTAACTCTCTCTCTCTCTCTCTCTCTCTCTCTCTCTCTCTCTCTCTCTCTCTCTTATTTTTAAAAGAAATAACCATTTCGGTAAGCATTGTCTAGAGCTAGTAATTGAGAATCGAGATCCATGATCTTCTGCTTCAGAAATGATTCCGCGTCCATTAGCTGCTCCAGTCTCGGTTCCGCAGGGCCGGTGACGTCAGGACCATCCCCTGGTTTTAATATTGGTTCTGGCTGTCCCCCGGGAAGTGGACCGGCGTCGGGGGTTATAATGGGCACCCGTGTGCCTCCAGGTCGATTTGTAAACTGCTCAAAGTCTAAAGTGACTACCTGTTGGAGTGATATAAGTAATGATTAGAATAATAATTGATGACTTAAACTACTTAATTGCTTAATATGTAATTATGAAAACATGCTCATATGTGGGCATTCATCAATTTACACGTTTTATTATTTTGATCTCTTTTAAAATATAAGAGGTAAATCCTTTAGCCTAAACCTAGATGATTCCTGGATTTTTTAGTTTTATGAAAAATATACTTGAAACACTTGGGAAATATGTTTTTGAATGTTATAAAAAGAGGGAAAACTTTACTCTACAGCATGATTATCAATATGAAATACTCTTGTACATTTCTTTTTTATGCATACTTTTAGCGGTGTAACACCCGTTGATCAATGTTTAAAAACTTATGTTACGTTTGTCGCAATATATTGAATGTATCCAACAGAAAAGATACTCCTACATGTACTATGTAATGATTGTAATTAATAGTAAGCAAATCAAAAAAATCCGAAATTAATTTCTGTCTCCTGAACCTGTTAAAAATAAATAAGGTTATTATATACCTAAGTGTATCACTCAATTTTACTGTTTATTTTACACAATCATGTGACGTCGTGATCCGACTTCGCGTCTTGTTTGTTCTGATGATCCGCGCCTGTCAACTCGATACGACCCTTCGGATTAAGTTACTGTTATAACTCGTATTTACCTCCTGAGCCCCTGTGTCGGGATTCCTCCTTGTCTTGGTAATGGTTGCACTCCCCCCTCTTGCGTACATCTCCAGCATCTTTCTGATCTCTTCCACCGTGATGTCATACGTCCTCATCATGTTCCTCAGCTCATCATTATAAACAACCTGTCAAAATATCCTTTGTTTATCACAGGTAAATGTGTTCTCTTTGAAATAAAATCACACCTATTATACCTCTCCGCTTGTCAAAAAGGTCGGAATCACATTTTAACTTAAAAAAGAGGACATGATTAAAATGATATTTTTCCAATATTGAAGTTCTTGCAATTATTGTTTTTGGCAGTCTATATATTCTTACATGTATATCACTTGCTTTTGGTTAGTACATTTTTACCTGAATGATTCCTGGGGTTATTGGTGTGTCTGTTGGTAGTACATTTTTACATTATGTTTCCTCTGCTTATCAACGTGTATCTGGTAGTGCATTGTTGCAACCACTATTGAAATAACGACCACTATTGAAATAATTATTTCAATAGTGGTTGAGAGTCCATTTCAATAACAAATCATGGTTGCAACCACTATTGAAATAATTATTTCAATAGTGGTTGAGAGTCCATTTCATTAACAAGCTTAGGTTGCAATCGTTGTTGAAATTAGACCACTATTGAAATTATATACTAAAATTGTTAATATAATTAGCTTCTGGTGTATATTTCTTAATTAATTGATTGTTTGTAGGTTTTCGCCGAGTCGGTCAGATTCAGTGGAAGCTTGTTTATAACCTTTACATACATGTTTGAATTTTATGTAGGTCAGTTTAATTTGAAAAAAAGTGACCGTGTATTGGCTGAAATTTCTACAAAAAAAAAAGAAACATAAAAGCACTAAAATTATCATATTTTAAACTCAATCAAGAAGTTTTTTGTGTCTGAAAACAGAATGTGTGTTTCAGCCTTATATTTGTTTTAGAAGTTTCGATATTTCTATGAAGCTTGCAATGTGGTTTTGGCATTGAAATCATTGTCAACAAAAGTTAAAATGATTATTTTTATATTTTTTGGAATCATTGTTTAAACCACTATTTAAAATCAATATTTTAATCCATATTGAAAACTTTATTTCAAAATTGAACATTTTTTCAATAGGGGTCGTATTTCAATAGTGGTTACTACCTGTATTTTGTACTAAATTGCACTCTCACCTACTATTGAAATAATTATTTCAAAAGTGGTTGCAAGCCATGGTTGTTATTAAAATGGATTCTCAACCACTTTTAAAATAATTATTTCAATAGTGGCTGTATTTCAATAGTGGTTGCAATATATATGTTTGTTATTGAAATCCACTCCCAACCACTATTGAAATAATAATTTCAATAGTACTAGTGGTCGCTATTTCAATAGTTGTTGCAACAGTATACCTGAATGTTTCCTGCGGTTATCGGTGTGTCTGTTGGTAGTACATTTGCGCCTCTACGCTGATTAATCATTTGTTGCTCCAGAAGACGCTGTTGATCTTTTCGCTGTTGTCCTTCCACGATTTGTTCCTGAGCAACTTGTTGTTGCCGAAGCTGCCTCTGTTGATCTCTTATCTGTTGTTGCGCTTCTGCTTGTTGTTGCTGCATTATTCGTTGATCCTGCGTTAGTTTTTGTATTTGTTGTTGCTGCACCCTTTGCTGATCCTGTTGTATTAGTTGAACTTGTTGTTGCTGTCTTATTTGTTCATCCTGTTGTCTCTGTTGCATTTGCTGTGCTTGTTGTTGCTGCAATAATTGTTGATCCTGTTGTCTTTGTTGTACTTGTTGTCTTTGTTGTTGATCAATTATTTGTTGATCCTGTTGTCTTAGTTGGTCCTGCTGTCTTCGTATTTCTTGGACGTCTTCTATCATGATGTCATTCACGTTTGGTAAGCCTGGCATTTGGTTGTTTTCTCCCACTTGACCATACACGGAGTATGTCAAACTTACCAAAGCTATAAAGAGATGTTTTGGACCCATCCTGCAAAAATAAATCATAGGCCCTAACTGTTTCGTCTATTTGTTTGTATGTTGTTTAACGTTACTCTCAATAATATTTCACCCATATAGAGAGGCTTTCACTTGCTGTTTGAGAACTGCAAATTATGTCCTACGTTTGGCACTCAACTAGGCCATTGAGCAGTCTGGAATCTTTTTTGTGCGAGTATAAACTGTAACATGAAACCTCGGTTTATACGGTCTCACGAGAAGGAACCCTCTTCACGTTCCACATTGGGTAACGTAAGGATCATGTCCTTTTTGTGACCGGAGGAGACTCCCTTACCACTGCGCCACATGAGCGAAGTCCTAAAGGTTAAATAAGGTGATTAAACCGAAATTTACTGGGGGAGGAGAAGGGTGTAGCACCAAACCTTACAAAATAATGTTTATAAAACTTAATAAATAAGATAAGGTCATTTCGGGTTGTTATACAGAGGGTGCAACTCCAATATAATTAATTTCTTATTTCTTGTCAGCAAATACGATTTATGAGTGAGCCAAATGCTGATTGAGGTTTTTCATACTAATTGTTTGGCCATTATTTACACACTGAATTTACGACAGATTTTCCTGTTATTTCCTGATCATGACAAGGAACACACAGTGGGTATGGTTGGTCGGCAGGGGATGCTCACTCCTCCATGATACCCAATCCTACCTCTGATGTTTAGAGGTCAGTGTTTGCTCTGCCCCTGTATTGTATTGTTTTAAAACCTTTTGAGCTGGATTTCTGTTCATTGTCTCAATATATTACAACTTAAATTCGAAATTTGTGCATCCTCCCGATTCCTATCTGTTATATGTATTAGACTTAAATAGTAAATTTAGAATATCTTTTACATGTACATGCACTTATTTTCTATATAACCTTTTAATATGAAAATTTAGAAGCGACGTACACAAAAAATCCTTTTTCCTTATAAATTGATATTTGTTTCTAGGCATTTAAACAGAACATTTTTCCAAGAGAAATTAAGTCAAACAAAAAATCTTTTTCTTTCTATCAGCATTTTTTTGTATTCTACTTATTTTTTTCTGATAATTGCCTATATCATTTTTTCTATTCTCTATAAAATTACAATAGAGTTGTTTTAGTCGCCCGCGTGGTCCAATGAAAAAACAACTGCTCTTAAGATCGGAGAAATGAGTTGACCTTTATGTCACCGGTTAGAATCCCATTGTTGTAAGTTAGAGACCGATATTTCGGAAAACCGTCTAAACAGATGTCCCATGTAGATACTGGTACGACGAAAAAATAAACTTTTCAATTGTCCGGAATGCAAATATTTAAATTAGCAGCTCTACATCGGCAGACGATGGCGCCTCCATATGAATAATACATTCTTGAGAGGAATGTTAAGCAACAAACAAAAAAGCAATGATTGTTTTCATTCTGTTCATGTACTTAATTTGGCATATGCAAAATTTAGCGGAACACTAAATTTGGAGAACTTTACGTAATCATGAATTAGCGCTATGCATTTTCGTGCCATGTATTGCATTTATGAATAAATATTTTTATGAATAAATATTTAGCTGCATTCATGAATTAGCGCATTAATGTTCAAGTCAAAGCAACTAACAGCCACTAAAATATGAAGGCAGCTTTTTTAGTACTCATACAGTATGTTTGCTTAAATTCGTATAAAGGACATATACAGCATGTTTTGTTCCAGAAAGAAAATATAATGAAAAAATACAAATCAGATAAACTAATAAAAGTCGCTATCCTCAAACCTTAATGATGTGATAAGTCCCGAAATGAATTGCCCAGTACAATTAATGAACTAACAGTGTTCTATGAGTATTTATTGGGTTTTGTTCACTTTTCGATCATTGATATCAATCAATAGTGTCCCACTACATTCCAAATAGTTCATCATTTGTTAGTTCCGTTCAATTAAATTCCTCTTATTTACGCATTCTTACCATTATTAATGTTAACAGAAAATATGTGTAGACCACAATACTAGTTTGTAAAAAGACTATAACACAACTTTGTTGAAAGATTTCTTTTAATTAATTTTACGAAATTTGATTTGTTTCTATCTCCGTGTGATCCTTTCTTCCTTGGATTTTTTTCTTTGTACTTTTCTTACCTTCTAACAGAAATAAACACTCAACCTTCGGACATATCCAGTAATTATGAATGAGTTTATTTCTTATTACAAAAACTTCTTATGATCAAATCTGCTATGACTACCAAGAAATGTTCCTATGATATATATAACGTACGATTCAGATTCAAAAGCGTTCTTATGATATGTTTGATACAACGTGAGCTGCAGATATTAACAAATCAATTGTTTTTGTCTTTTATATTGAAAAGTACTAGCAGTAAGGATATTGTAGATCACTATATTTTCGCGACACCTTATTTTTACGAGTTAGCTATTTGATGTTTATAAACGAGAAAAAATATTCGCGAGTTGTGATTTCTATTGTATAATTAAACATTAATAATTCAAATATACGCGAGAATAAAATTTTCGCGAGTAGGCAAACTCGTGTAGTTACGCGAAAATAAAGTTCTCGCGAATTAAAGGTGATTAACAATATAATCATGAATGTCGTGAGTTTGAATCTCTATTGGCTTCCGAATAGTTTTTGTACTTTTGAAATAATAGAGGAATACTAATAAATAAGTAAGGAATACTATCATACGCGAGAATTAAATTTTCGCGAGCACACTGTATCGCGTAATTACGCGAAAATAAAGTTCTAACGAATAAAACGTGATTTACGGTATTTTGAATATCAAAGCTCTTAATGACAACGTAGGTCGTTTTAATAGACCGAAACAGTATTTTCCGAATACGACATAATACTTTGTACATTTGGCCTCAAAATTAATAGAAAATCTACAATGGTTTTTGGTTCTTTTTAATTTTACTTTAGACTTTGACTTGAATGCACAATTGATTCTTAAGATATTGATTGAAATATTTGTTTTAATTTTTCAATATTTTCTTTTAATAATTCGGAACTTCGACTCAATAAATATGATCAGCTTCTGTACGACGTTTAATTCTATGGTTAAATATTTTTATAACGGATCTGAGAAAATACCATTAAATACAGTTTTTGTTATATCTGGTAAAGACTCTCTGATTAGCAGAAGATCTCTATAAGAACATGTGTGTCAGAATCGTTTCTGTTTTTACTTTTCTAGACGTTTCCCTGATTCTTTTAAACAAAATATATCCATCACACTAACGAAAAAAATCGTTACATAATTTTTAAGGTAGAAAAAGAATTCAAAACATTTAATCAAACCAAAAGTTTTTTTTTATCTTTTGTTAAAAGATGATTACACAACAATTGAATTCCAGAATATTCCTTTATTGCACGAAAATAAGTTTATGAACTACATGCACAAATGGTGTTCAATTGATTTCGACTGCGCGAGCGTATGAATACATCAGTGCGTAGTAATCGGTCAAGAGATCTGTCACAATTAGTCCGTATTGGCTGACGTCTCGACAGGTGCGACAGTGCTATTAGAGACAGATTGACATTTTCTGTATTTGCACGGAAGGATCTGTAAGCTAATTAATTATTTCTATTGTAATCTAAAGGTGTTCTATTTGTGAAGACACACACTCACTATAGTAATTATAACAGAGCTGCATTTAATTTGTTTAAGAATCCTTAATTATAAAGCATTTGATTAACTCGAGGTTATTTGAGTTCATTAAAATTCTTCTTTGAAGCTTTTATTAAACTTGGAAGGACTTCATACCATATAAACTTATAGTCATAGGGTCTCTTAAGTTACCTTATTCTAATTTGCAACATATAATAAAAACATAAAATAAACAAAAGCGAAGTAATTTAAGTAATCCAAGTTCAGAAGTGAAGAAAAGAAATAGTTTAATGAAGAAAAAAAGAACAAAAACACTTTGTCAATAGAAAATCAAAACGAAATCTAGTTTAATATCTTGATCGAAAAACACATATAAGTACCTTTTACTGATTTTAGACACGCTTTTATCATTAGATAAAAAAAACCCATAAAATATATCAATCATTCTACTTCAGGGTATAAAACATAATTTAATAAAGTTAAACGGTAAATATCGTTCTGAAAGTTTATTGTTCAAGCCCTTAATTCTTAGCATAAAAATCAAGATTCTCTGCAATAGTTATAAAAAGATTGTTTTTATATCAAACAAAAGCATTTTGCTCCCGAGATAATGAAAAAAATACACTTACAATGAAAAACCTTTTCTGAATTACCACTACGAAAGTTAAAATTTTAAGAGAGACAACCGTTTTTAACAAATTCATTTTCCAAGGGCGAAAATGTAATTGTCAGGAATAAGTGACTCGCAACTAGATCTAAATCAATGATATTAGGTTCCGCCCTCACTTTCAGATAAGTTTCAGTTCCTTTTTGATATTTGTATTCCGTTCTACGGAAGTTAATAGATTTTGGTTAGTTTACATTCACCAGAGACCAATCCTTCAGATAAGACCGTGTTAATCGAGGTTCCGTGTCTCAGTAGGTTTCGGCATGAAAAAGATCCCTTATTGCACAAAAGTTCTGAGTGCAGAATGTAACACAAAAATTTATTTCTCTCCGCTGGCAAGTGATTGTGTCTCCATGTGAATTAGACCAGAATGTAAAGACGTATAATGACCCCCATAAAATAATGACCGGGGGTCATTTTTCGACGGCGAAAAGTGATACCTTGTCATTATTCTTCGACGAAAAATTACACCCGGTCATTATTTTACGACGAAAAATGACCCCGGTCATTATTCGATGTCGAAAAAAGACCTCCTATTTTACTTTTTGATATGACTCTCATTTAGTGTTCCCCAGAGCAAAACTTAAATTTGCCATTATAATCATATGGAAGGCCGGTGGAGAATTACTTATTGAGCTCAGCGCTCACAGAGCCCCTAGTTTAAATTTTGTATCATTCCACCCTTTTATAGTGTTGTAAATTTTGAATTTACTTGGCTGACGTAAATGCAAAATTTACAACATCATATTTTCCTCCCAAAATTAAATTTCAAATTTACAAAATGATACTTCTCGGTTCCCACTACTTACTAGTTTTGTGTATATTTTTTCAGAGATTTTAAAAGGAAATTAAAGAAATATTTTTGTTATGTTTTCTTCATATCTAAGCAAAATATGAAAATTAAATTTAAGACAATTTCTTTTTATTATATATTCTTCACACATGTACCCGTAAAGTATCTAAACAAACTATACATCTACACACTCAAAACTAAAGGTCCTATGAGCTGTGAGCTCACTAAATGATAGACCCACCGCCTCCCATATGATAATAATAGTAAAGATCATGTTTTGCTCTGTAAGATCCGAAATTATTATCAGATGAAGAAGTGCTGGTTGAGTAAGAATGTGCATATGGGGAATTGAGGCATTAATTTTTCATTGCCTCGATGAAATAATTCTTTATTGATAACAACAAAAAATCATTAATAAAAAAATCTCTTTATACGTTGTATTATTGGCTATTAGATTATAATTTGTTTCTTATTTCACATCAGATATTCATTAATTTGTGATTTTATAAGAACTGCTCCACAAAATGTTCGTGCATACACTGTAAGGCATGGAGCCAAAACGTATTAATTTTCCGGATATGAATAACTGTACTTCAAATAGAGTAACTAATAATTTGTAAAACTTTTAAAAGAAAAAAAAAGGTTTTGTTAATATTGTTTTGAAAACATTTGAATTAGTAGAGTTGCAATTGACACAACGGTTTTTTTTTCTTTTCAATTTTATATTGATTGAATTATCACATAACTTGACAAAGGTGCATCATGTTAGCAAGTTGCATGTCCTTTTTTGGCAGCATGCGGCCATTTCAAATTAGGCATTGTTGATACTTATGGCACTTTCTAAATCAATAAGTAAGTGTTCCTGAGTCTACACGTTTCTGTTGGACCATGTAACGGCAACGTGTTGAGTCATGACCTCTGGCTTACGAGATGCCATATCCTATGAACAACGAATTTATGTACTTCGTTTGATCACACTGAAAATTAAATAAAGATATGTACCATGTATGATACATTTTTTTAAAGATTTTCTTATGGATTCGTTACGAATTCTTAAGAATGTTAAAATGATATGTTTTGTGCGGTCGTTAAAAATTACTTCCGGTTATTATTCTATGGGGGTCATAATTCATCTTTACACAGAAGCCAATTGAAACAAAAAGACCATTCGATATCAGCTTTTAATATCATGAAATTAGTTGAATAAAGATACATGCATGTTATATGTTAATAAATACTTCATTCCTTTTTTCAATTTTCTTCAGTATTTCTAAGTAAATTTCTTTGTAGAAAAAACAAAATTAAGGGAAGAAAAATGAACTTTAACACCCCTCCCCCCGAAATAAAGAATCCATCTCTTTTAAATAGCAATAAGAGCATGAACATGTATTTTGGGGGATTTAACATTGATAAGAATGTTTTACATTTTTTATCCCCTCCAAGAATAGTTTTTTTTCTTTTTTAAAACATATGACTTGGTAAAATGACAGATACAGGGACTTACTACAATCAATATCTCGTTTTGGAATATTTTCATATTTTATTTCCATGTTTCAGAGTTTATCTAAAAAAATCTAAATGTATGTTCTAGGCATATTAATTTTTCCAATTATGTTTAATTACTAATTCCACAACCAAATATAAAATACCTATACCCAGCCCTATTTCACTCATTTTCAGCAATAACTATAAAAACATAATGTTCACTGTAAATTTATTTTTGAAGCGAGACATGTTACTCACTGATAACATGATATGGGATTTCAACAACCTCGTTTAAATCAGCACTTCGGATTTTCTATGGTCTTTATAACGATTCTGTTAGCAAATATGACCTATCACTCGATCGTTTTTTCACTGTCTTGATTCATTTGAATTATTAGCTGAAATTAAAAGCTGGTTGACGTCTTTCATACGAATAGTTAGTCCATTATTTATACACTGAATTGACGACGGATTTGTTTACGTTATTTGCCGATTATGACAAGGAGCACAGGGTTATGTAATTGTTAAGCAGGGGGTTCTCACTCTTCCACGGCTCCATGGCACCTGATTCCACCTCTGCTTTTTTGGAGGTCCGCCTTTGCTTTGCTCCTGTTTTGTATTGTTTTATGGACATTTGATCTTGAAGACTGTTTGTTGACTCCATATGTTCATCTTGTTTTTATACTGAATGTGAATACAGAATGTTCCGCCTGATAAATAGAAAGAACTCAGTGCGGATATGCTTTTTTCTCTCCAAGGCACCCGATCCAACCTCTGGAATTTTAGTCGTTCGTGTTTTAAGCCTTCTTGACATATTTGTATTATTTATGCATTTTTTGAGATCGTTCACTGTCCGCTTTTTAAATTTAACCCTCTACAATATTTAGAACAGATTAAAAAGATCAACATACAGAGCAGTGATCTACGACGTATTTTTACATAATCATGATTCATGATAATTGATATAAATATTCCAGTACTGTTCAAACACAGAACTCAAGTTTACTGTTACACTTGAAAGTTTTCTTAAGTTTATTTTTTGAAATAATTATGAGCTATAGAAGTGAAGTAATTATTAATATTAGAAGCAACTACCTGGTATAGATACATCTGGTTTTTAGATTGCTGATAATTAAGCATTGTTATTTTTTTAAAGGCATAAGAATGAAAAAAAAATTATGTGAAAGGTCACGATACAATTGAACAGTGATTCATCTTAAAAAACAGAATCCATAAACAGCAACACTATGTGACAAGAACCCAAAACAAGGACGGTCGGAAATTCCAGGGGTGAGGTCAGGTGTAAAGGAATATGAATCTTTATTCAAGACATTTCAATAAAGGAGCATTGTCACAAATCTTTCTTTAATCTAACTGTAATACATGTTAATAAGTGTAAAAAGACAGCACGCGATTAAAAAAATATATTTCAACCAACTTTTAAAGAACTAGTTTATAAAATCAATTTTTGTCAGCTTAGAAAGAAAACATTCAAACAAAAAGAATTAAAACATAGTTCTTTGTATCTCAATACCTTTTTTTTTTCATTTTCCCATCCTAATAGATATGTACAATGTATTTAATCTACAGGGGGTTTTTTCATATTAGAAATAGAACATGTGAAAATTTTCATGTAAAATAATTTTAAGACATAGTTTTTTTTTCAGTAGAACATCTTTTTTTTTTTAATTTATTAATTTCTTGACTCAACTTATAAGTACAAGATTATGAATATATTGACAAAATTAATTGGAATTCTAGCCAATCGTAGTTTATGAAGGACAAAAGGGATTTGTGCAGTCTATTACACATTGAGGTAATAATTGTGGATATGTGAGACACAAGTGCTGTTTCTTTAATGTGTTCAAGATTCATACAAACATCTATAGTTGACTTAGTAAAGGAATATCACAGACATTTGGAAAATTATCTCTTTATTTCATTTAGTTCCTGAAATTCAGCAAAGCAACAAGGTAATTCAAGTCAATAGATAATAATAAAAAAACGATAAACAATACGAAAAATTACAATATGGATTTTCAATATAAACACAACAGAAAATAAACTGGAGTCATTAATGGTATTTTTTTTATTAATATCTTTGACATAGAGGTTTATACGTTGATTTGATACATGTATCTACTCCAGTACTACACATGTAAACATTCAATATTGATTATCTTTGTGTTTAAAACTTTGTCATGTGATAAACATCTATAATAAGTTGGAATATTTTTCCTCCTAGACACATACAAGTATGAACAATTGTTTTTTTTTTCCTGCCCGTTACAAAGTTCGTTATATGACGTCACAATTACTGCTACACGCATTGCATTTCCTTTCCTGTGATACCTTATGTAGGAACATCGAGAATTTGTCTCAAAATATCAGTTACAAAGTTTTGTAAACATCGTAATCTTCAGCCCTTTTCAAGAAACATATTACCTTTTGTCAGTGAAAAAATATAGTTATAGTCTCTTTTCACAGTTTCATCACATGTACAATTAAAATATTCGCGTTGAAAATGAAGTTCTTCTTTGTGGTCTGAAGAATTGTACTGTTCTACGGTTCCCAATATTGCTTACAGGCAAAGTTCCGAATTGTGATGTTTCTGGGAAATCATCGTTTGGAAAGTTTCTAAATGAAACAGAACCAAATCCTGTTGCCCCCCTCATAAGTTGAGCAACTTGTCTGTTGAAGTCTGGAAAATCTTCATGCGTTTGGGCTAAAAATCCTCGAGGTTCGCGTCCTCGGTTTCTGATTTCCATAGACTGTGTTTCACCAACTTGTCGAAAAGGAGCATCGTCATCTAGATCCACTGTTGAAGAAGGCAATGGCGTTCTGTCAAATCTAGGAGGTAAACGAGTCCCCAAAAACGAAGAGGTAGTCGTGGAAATTGGTGCTACTTGTCTTGTTCCACGTTGAGACTGCAACAAATTTTGTCTAGCCCGAGATGTATCAACAATCGATTCCTGTAAATCATCAGATAAAAATGAGCGGTCTAAAGCATTAGGCTCTATAAAGGGAGTAGGCGCACTAGACGGTAATGTATCGACAAAACTATTTCTGAAGGGGAGAGACAAAGGTGTGACCCCTTGTGTGTCGCCAACAACTGGTCCAATTCTAGTATTTGTCAAACTAGATAATCGATGGCGGTTTTAGAATCCAAGAACACGAGGTTCTATGTCGTCAATTTCGGAGAAAGTATCAGTAGTAACTCTTCTAGGAAAACGTATATCTCTTGTTTGCGAAGGTAGAAGGGCTCTACTTGTGTTTTGTTGTCTAAGACGACCTAACCCAAATAAAGGAAAGGAACTATCATCAGTGGATGATCCTATTCTGCCACCTCTTACTTCGGTAATTGTTCCTTGTGGGGATCTTAACGTGTTCCAGCCGTCGTTTAATTCAAAATTTAACAATATTCCTGGTAGTCGATTATCATCATCATCAGAACCTGTAAGTCTTGTATTTCGAGGCATTGGAATGTCATCATTACTTATTCTAGAGAGCTGATCCTGTAGCAATTGTCTTTGTGCCAGTAATGCATTCAATTCTTGCTGCTGCAAGGAAGACAGAATACCATTGTCTCGCGTTTGCCGAAAAGTATCAGTCATAAGACCTTGCCCTGGCATTATGTATGGATCATTCCTCAGTGCTTCTGCAATTCGAGCTGAAGCACTATCTGCTTGAGTTCGAGTTGATAAATCCGATGATGGTGGAGGACTCCTAATTCCGTCATCATCCGTAAATCTCTGACGGATATTGTCAGGGGCATTTACTTGTCCGGCTTGTGCAACCGCATCAAAGATCCGGTTATTTTGTAAACTCTCAGAATCAGTTATGATATCACGACCTACACCAATACTGTTACCAATGAGTGGGGTGCTAACTGAAGAAATATCGTCAATAGAATTTCCAAATTCATCGAAGAAATTTACCTGTCCTCTTGCAGCGCGGTTGATGTTTCTGAATGGTGCTCTTCTTGTAAGTATTGAATTTGGAGCAGGAGAATCTAAAGTGATCTGTTCCTGTTCCCTCAGACGACGCTGAAGTTCACGCCTCTGCTCTAATAAAGTCGCCAGCCTTTTAGCTTGATCACTGTCAAATTCATCATCAAGAGCAGTTCCGCTCACAGTCGATATGAACTGTTCTCCTAGATCAGAAAGAGAAGTGTCTACCTGCGTGTTCCTCTCTAAATCACGAATCAAGGCTGGAACAGAGTTATCAGTTGGAGGTAATGTTGGTTGTCTTAGGTCTGGCAATTGGGTTTCTACCGATGTTCTTAAGAAATTTTCCTCTAATGTTTTTAGTTCCTTGTTAAGTTCGGTTGTATCAAATGAGGGAAAATCGGAAAAGGGTTCCTCTGGTGTAGGTCCAATGCTGTTAACAGTTGGAACTGGGACATCAGGTCTAGGTATGGGTATATCTACTATTGGAGCCGAGGCATCGGGCGTGGGTGTAGGTGTTTCAGTAAATTGAATTAGTTCTCTATCAGCATTATTCTGAAAACCTTCTAATAACCTATCGATCTGCTGATCTATTGATCCGCTATTTGGCGCTCCAAATGTACTGTCTGCTATTTGATTTATCCTTGCATCTGGGACAACTTCATCAATAGGAGTTCCAGGATTGGAAGTTGGAGGTATAGGTAGGTTATCCATAAAGGGCCCTTCATTAGCCACTGTGTCTAGGACTTTGTTAAGAAGAGAATTAAGTTTTTCTGGCTCCATATTAGCAAAAGAGCTCAGATCAATATTACTTTCGGCAAGTTTTTTTGCAATGTTGAGCTCATTTGATATACCCTGGTCGGTAATAGGCGGTGGACGCGGAGGGGTTGGTGAATCAATAATAGGATCTTCATCCACGATGATGATAGTTTGGCCCTGTGGAGAAACTAAATCAGATGGTGGTATATCTGTACGGATGTCTGGCGGCCTCTCAATTGGCAGGTCAGGTGTATCACAATTAACCGAAAATGCGCACAATACACAAGTTATCAGGAATAGAAGTTTCATCTTGTGAGCTCCTTAAGACCTTTACCTACAAAATATAATTCAGAGATATAAGAGAGGATACTTATTATCTAGTACATGTATTTATTTTCCTTGGAAAAAAGAGACTTACAGAAGTATGAAATAAAGTGCTTAATCCACGGTAAGGTAAAAAAAAAGACAAAATCATGCAAATACATGTCACCGATAACAGTAGCCTATGAGCCAGTGATAGGGAGACCCGGGTTCGATTCTCGTTCGTGGCCCCGCGTCAAATCTTAGACGTAAACACAGGTAGTGACTGTTCCTTCGGATATGACCTTATAAACGCTGGTTCAGTGTCAAGGTGGGCTTTGGCACGAAAAAGAACCTTCACTCCTTAATGGCCCTGATTTCCAAGTATAGGTCTAAATTTGAAGTCTTTCGCCGGCATACGGTGACGTCTCAAAATGAGTGAAAAATTCTGGAGTAGGACGTTAAACAATATACACTGAATCAAAATACATGTGTAGGTGTTGAATACTCAGTATATTGAGCCATAAATCCCATTTACTACAATAAGCATGTATGGATAGGATGTATCCTCCTTTAGGACTTTGAATTTTCGTAAGACTTGTTTTTAATCAATAAAAAGTCAAATAAGAAAATATCTGGTAAAAATTACTTTGAAATTTTAATGTTTTAGTGCATCCTTACACGTGAGTATTTATATATATTCTTATTTTATGTGTATTTATGCTTTAATCTAATCTTGGTTAATTAACTACTTTGTTTATTAGATTTTTAAACTCCTTTATTACTATTACATGCTTCAATAACAATGTACTATATTCTTGATGGACATTTTAGTACATTCAAGTAATGAATATAATGAATCCAATTACTTGTTCTTGGTCCTTTATAATGTTAAGGGCAGATGATACAAACAAACTTTTGTCAAAGAGTTTAAAAATAACATCTTGGGTCATATTTAAATGATTAAAAATAATAACTTTCATCGCAATGTTTTTAATTTTTTATTCAAATCTTCCCAAAAATAGAATTTCAAGTAAAAAAAATGTATAGATTAATAAGGATGGTTTCAGAATGGATACTTTTGAACATCACAGAAGGTTTACAATTTCTTTATTTTCTAAAAAAAATATTATTTGCATCATTTGGAATGAAATTAGCGCAAAAAATATACCATAAAATCTTGAAAATAAGCCGCGGCTTATTTTAAGTTTTGGTAAGAAGGTGGGGGCTTATTTTCAAAACCGGCTTATTTTCAAATTGCGGCTTATCATCAATGCAAAAAACTGGTAAGAGAAGAGAGCACAATCGTGGTTTATTTTCAATACAATCATTGAAGAAAGTGTAATCGATAGAATAAGAACTACTTGTTCGATCTAAAATTAAAAAGTCATGAATATAATAATATAAAATAAAATAATTACAATAATACTCTGTTCAGTATCTTGCGTGTAGAAAATACTGTAAAAGTGGAAAGTTTGATGACTTAAGCTCGTCAAAGTTTTCTCTCGTCAATTTTGTATTCATTGGCGTTTCCCGGTGTACGTTCTTTAGGTCTAAGGTGTAATCAATCGTCTTTTTTATATTTCGAGAATGCCAATCCCGAAAAGATAATTCCACTGAGCATATAAATTTACATGAAATATAAACTTGTTTTAAAGAAGTAAAAATAAGATATATGATATCCGCTTGCAACTGAATTACTTTAGAAATTAATCAAACAACCACATATTTCAATAACTCAATGTACGGTACATTGAAATGTAATTACTACCAAGCCCTGCCGATCAGCAGGTTTTTTTGCCTCGGGCAGTATTACCTGACAAATAAATGCTTTACAAACAAAAACTTCCTTTATTCCATTTACTTATTTAATTATAACAACTTTTAACACATCGTTAGCTTTTACAGGTCTAGATGAGATAATTATTGTTCTGACAATTTCATTTAAAAAAGTCGCCATGTTAGCTGGTTCTGCAATGAAGTTTTTTTTAGCCAGCGTAACATGATAACTGGAAAAAAATTAATTTTATAAACAATCCTTTATTAGTAATTTTATATACGTTCATTAGTAGCTACAGACTTAGTTCCTACTATGTCGTCGATATTCATATTCCTTCGTACTATGTCGTATGCAGAAATTGGTATAGGTTAAATGATTTAAAGAAAGATAACTCATTTTTATTTTGCACAGTTAAAAAAAATCGTCAAAGTTTTCACTCGTCAATTTTTTAAGACGAGGAAATCGTCAAACGTTTAAAACATTTTTCCGGCTTATTTTCAAAACTGGCTTATTTTTGTGTAATTTTCACTGCAAGAAATAGGTGGCTTATTTTCAAAACCGGCTTATTATTAAATCTGTCTTATTTTCAAGATTTTAGGGTATACCAAACCATCATCCATTTTTTTTTTTTGTATCATCTGTACTAAAAATATTTTAATTTATTACAAATCGTGTAATTGACTGTTAATATCATTTTTACAATCTTACTTCCAAGGGCAGATCACTCTAACTGCATAAAATTACACTGTAAGTAGAGCTCTCTAGTGTGGGGTGTTTAGAGCTTAATTAATGACGCACACACACATACTTTAAGATATCTTCCTGAGGAAACCTAACCTTGCATGTTAAAATGCTCTCAATGCAGCTAACGTACTCACAATAGAACAAGTTTAAATATACTCTAGGGCAAATATTAGGTATTATAAAATTCCGTTGAATTAAAAATTATATTTTAAAGATAAACCAATTCATCATTACACATTTAAGCCTTAATTATACTTATTCGTCTTTGTTCTAAGATAAATTACACACACCTGAAATAAAGAAGTCAATGTTTAAATACAATGAATCATTTATGCTTGGCTTATTTTCATCATTTTTTGAGATTTGGGGGGAATTTTCTGTCTGTTTTGATCATTAAACATATTAGAAATTTTATCTTTAAATTAAGGTTGTAGATTTTGCCGTACGCTTGTCGTTTAACAATCGAGTTCTTACATATTGTGTAGCCCTTTAAAGAAATAAGAGAAATGCCTTTATTTCTCTCTCTCTCTCTCTCTCTCTCTCTCTCTCTCTCTCTCTCTCTCTCTCTCTCTCTCTCTCTCTCTCTCTCTCTCTCTCTCTCTCTCTCTCTCTCTCTCTCTCTCACACACCTAGGCCTATGGTAATCAGTGACCATAATTTTAATATCAGTTGACTACAGTTAAAGATTGCAAGCCTGATTTAAGCTACAATCTATGAAGTCTTTTTTGTTTTAAATATGATACATTATTTTCGTCTTATAAATAATTACACTAGAGACATAGTTAAGGTCTTCAATCCCTAATAGGCAGAAATTCAATTAAATTGAAAACATAACAGATATGTAGGCATTAAATACTCAGTTTTTTAGACATACTTCCCATTTATTACTATAAGTATGTTTAGTAGGATGTGTCCTAATTGATAACCTTGAATTTTGGTATGAGTTATCTCCCCCTTTTTTTTAATTAATAAAAAAAAATCAATTAAAAAAAAATTAGCTGGTAAAAAAATTGTTTTCAATTATCATTCTATTTTTAATATTTCAATGCATCTTTCCACCACAGGATTTATGGATATTCAAATTATTTGAATTTTTCTTTTGAAAAAAAAAAAAAACGCTTTTCCCCATAGACTTCAATGCAATCTTTGTTAATTAACTACTGCTTAATTAATGAATTTTTCGAAGATTTCTCGTGGGCAATCCTTTTCCACTAAAAATGCTTTAATATAATATCAGAGTATTATGTACTTGACCGACATTTAAGGGTAGAGAATTTGGTCCCATTAGGGATTGAAAACCTTAAATAAGAAAGTGATGTTTTTACGAGTCTTTGTTTTTCTTTATACATCATTAAACAATCAACAAATATCTGTGATTTGTTTACTTAAAGATTATTTTATATCAAAAATAGTAAAAAGTTTAAAATGTATTTTACTTTTTTACTTATCAAAACATTAGAACAATCTGAAATAATGTAGTACTGTATAAACTACACTCATAACCTTAAATTTATGTAAAAAGCAACTGTCTATTCAAAATGCTAATTTGTGTCCATCCGCCACTGTTTGTTTGTTCCTTAAAAAGCTAAATAAGATTAACATGTATTTTCTCTGGTTTCATTTGGAATTTTTGTATTAGTTTGTACCAGCGCAATAAAATGGTTAAAAAGTAAAGGTCAAGGGGGAAGATTCGAACTTCGTGGATATGAATCTCACTTATGTATATAGAGAAACATTCTTTGATTGGGAATGCATAAATAGAAGTTTCCTGTCGACAGTAATCTTTTGATATGTTCTTTAATGTGCAGTGATGATATTTAACTGTCCAATGAAAAAGAGAAGTGAGTACGATTTTCAGCCTATATACAGTGAAAACATTTTAAACAGACCTTAGGCCAAAAAATAAGGAAAAAAACTATAACAAAATATGTTGAATTGCAAACAAGGAAAAGTTAACGGATTAAAAACAAGAAGACATTAACGTTTCCAAAATATCAAACGTTATTATATCATATATAAATAAGCTCAATTGTATTATATAACATGAAATTAAAAAAAAAACATCTTTAAGAACATGTTATTGCCAGATTTGAAGCATTTAACTTTTTTATTGCTTTTATTTTGAATTAATTTATAACATTTTTATCTAGTCTTCTTACCTTCCATTTTATTATTAAAAGTACGTTTTTTTTAAAAATGTGTAATTTTTTTGTTAAAAATGACTTACTTAAAACAAATAGAAGTCCCTTTAGAATGTGCACAGAAATGAAAAAGAAAACGGAAATGTAATGTTTTAATTGAGTACTTTAATGGGTTCTTATAAATACATACGCAAGCCCCCATCATCCATCATGAACTTGTTTTATAAAGAGACGCCAAGCCCCACTGAATCCGGGAAAAGAATTATTGTCATGTAGACTGCTTTTGTAAAAAAAAAGTGCTTCTAAAGAAAGCTTTTTCCAACTCAATTACATGTAAATGCAGAGTGTAAAACTTACAAGACTGTAGAAAACAGTTCAAACCAGACTCGTAGTTCATAAATGGAGAACAGTTTCAGTCAAGATTTCAAACCAAATTAACTTTTGAATAATTTTCAGCATATAATTGAATTCAAATGTCATAAAAAATTACAAAAATATATTGAAAATTAAAAAAAATGATTTGAGTATGTTAGTATTTTCTCAGTATATGATTTTGTCGTCAGATTTCAATGTCGTTTATTATTCAGTTTATTTACATGTTACATTATTTATCTTAACCTTGAATGTTGATAAAAATTACAGGCATTTTTGATGCAAGCAAACTTTATCCGCATTATATGATGAAGACATTCTTCAATTATTTGGACTGCGCTAAAACACATACGTATCTGAACTAGGCAAATGCTAAAAGCTTCTTCGTTTAATTTATTCTTAAAATGTACTGATTTTCTTTTTTTGTTTTCTGCTCTGACCTGAATCAAAACTAAACTAAACATTTCTTAGCAATACAGAAGAAAACATTTACAAGTTGCACTTCCAAAATTACATCTTTTATGAAAGTCAAATTATAAATAAAGGTTCACCCTAATAAAGGAAAATTATTTAGTAAAAGTGGCGCCGAAATACAGGAGAAATATCAACAATTAAGGGATTTTAAATATACAGGAATATAATTTTGAGTTAAAAGAAAGTATTCAAAAATTCACAAGAAGGGTTATACAAAACAAAGATAATTTTACAGTAAGTATCGTCAAAAGTACAAGAGAAGTATTTGAAATAAGTGCTTTTAGAATACAGGATGAATATTGACAATTAGGTTGTCAAAAAATATCATGAGAAAAAAAATTACAATAATGATTGTAGAAAGAACAAGAGTGAAATTGGAAAAACAAGAGTGAAATTCAAAAGGGTCATTGTGATAGCGGTATTTAGTGTGATTAATGCATGGGTATTTTTTTTTTTAAACTTTCGCTAATTATTACATGATTTTAATTTGCAGGAAGTTTTTCTACAATTACAACAACACATATTAAAAGGAGGATAGTAAAAATTTCTAGAATTACAACAAGGTTATAACGAAATGAATAGTAAAGATTTCTAGAATTACAACAACACAGATTACACTAAGGATAGTGAAAAATTCTAGAATTACAACAAGATTATAACGAGAAGGATAGTAAAAGTTTCTAGAATTACAACAACACAGATTACACTAAGGATAGTGAAAAATTCTAGAATTACAACAAGATTATAACGAGAAGGATAGTAAAAGTTTCTAGAATTACAACAACACAGATTACACTAAGGATAGTGAAAAATTCTAGAATTACAACAAGATTATAACGAGAAGGATAGTAAAAGTTTCTAGAATTACAACAACACAGATTACACTAAGGATAGTGAAAAATTCTAGAATTACAACAAGATTATAACGAGAAGGATAGTAAAAGTTTCTAGAATTACAACAACACAGATTACACTAAGGATAGTGAAAAATTCTAGAATTACAACAAGATTATAACGAGAAGGATAGTAAAAGTTTCTAGAATTACAACAACACAGATTACACTAAGGATAGTGAAAAATTCTAGAATTACAACAAGATTATAACGAGAAGGATAGTAAAAGTTTCTAGAATTACAACAACACAGATTACACTAAGGATAGTGAAAAATTCTAGAATTACAACAAGATTATAACGAGAAGGATAGTAAAAGTTTCTAGAATTACAACAACACAGATTACACTAAGGATAGTGAAAAATTCTAGAATTACAACAAGATTATAACGAGAAGGATAGTAAAAGTTTCTAGAATTACAACAACACAGATTACACTAAGGATAGTGAAAAATTCTAGAATTACAACAAGATTATAACGAGAAGGATAGTAAAAGTTTCTAGAATTACAACAACACAGATTACACTAAGGATAGTGAAAAATTCTAGAATTACAACAAGATTATAACGAGAAGGATAGTAAAAGTTTCTAGAATTACAACAACACAGATTACACTAAGGATAGTGAAAAATTCTAGAATTACAACAAGATTATAACGAGAAGGATAGTAAAAGTTTCTAGAATTACAACAACACAGATTACACTAAGGATAGTGAAAAATTCTAGAATTACAACAAGATTATAACGAGAAGGATAGTAAAAGTTTCTAGAATTACAACAACACAGATTACACTAAGGATAGTGAAAAATTCTAGAATTACAACAAGATTATAACGAGAAGGATAGTAAAAGTTTCTAGAATTACAACAACACAGATTACACTAAGGATAGTGAAAAATTCTAGAATTACAACAAGATTATAACGAGAAGGATAGTAAAAGTTTCTAGAATTACAACAACACAGATTACACTAAGGATAGTGAAAAATTCTAGAATTACAACAAGATTATAACGAGAAGGATAGTAAAAGTTTCTAGAATTACAACAACACAGATTACACTAAGGATAGTGAAAAATTCTAGAATTACAACAAGATTATAACGAGAAGGATAGTAAAAGTTTCTAGAATTACAACAACACAGATTACACTAAGGATAGTGAAAAATTCTAGAATTACAACAAGATTATAACGAGAAGGATAGTAAAAGTTTCTAGAATTACAACAACACAGATTACACTAAGGATAGTGAAAAATTCTAGAATTACAACAAGATTATAACGAGAAGGATAGTAAAAGTTTCTAGAATTACAACAACACAGATTACACTAAGGATAGTGAAAAATTCTAGAATTACAACAAGATTATAACGAGAAGGATAGTAAAAGTTTCTAGAATTACAACAACACAGATTACACTAAGGATAGTGAAAAATTCTAGAATTACAACAAGATTATAACGAGAAGGATAGTAAAAGTTTCTAGAATTACAACAACACAGATTACACTAAGGATAGTGAAAAATTCTAGAATTACAACAAGATTATAACGAGAAGGATAGTAAAAGTTTCTAGAATTACAACAACACAGATTACACTAAGGATAGTGAAAAATTCTAGAATTACAACAAGATTATAACGAGAAGGATAGTAAAAGTTTCTAGAATTACAACAACACAGATTACACTAAGGATAGTGAAAAATTCTAGAATTACAACAAGATTATAACGAGAAGGATAGTAAAAGTTTCTAGAATTACAACAACACAGATTACACTAAGGATAGTGAAAAATTCTAGAATTACAACAAGATTATAACGAGAAGGATAGTAAAAGTTTCTAGAATTACAACAACACAGATTACACTAAGGATAGTGAAAAATTCTAGAATTACAACAAGATTATAACGAGAAGGATAGTAAAAGTTTCTAGAATTACAACAACACAGATTACACTAAGGATAGTGAAAAATTCTAGAATTACAACAAGATTATAACGAGAAGCATATTAAAAGTTTCTAGAATTACAACAACACAGATTACAATAAGGATAGTGAAAAATTCTAGAATTACAACAAGATTATAACGAGAAGGATAGTAAAAGTTTCTAGAATTACAACAACACAGATTACACTAAGGATAGTGAAAAATTCTAGAATTACAACAAGATAATAACGAGAAGGATAGTAAAAGTTTCTAGAATTACAACAACACAGATTACAATAAGGATAGTGAAAGATTCTAGAATTACAAAAAGATTATAACGAGAAGGATAGTAAAAGTTTCTAGAATTACAACAACACAGATTACAATAAGGATAGTGAAAGATTCTAGAATTATAACAAGCTTAAGATTATAACGAGAAGTATAGTAAAAGTTAATAGAATTACAACAACACAGATTACATGTACAATAAAGATAGTGAAAGCTTGTATAATTACAACAAGATTATAACGAGATGGATACGCAGCACAGTTAAGGTTACAAAAAGGAGGCGGAGCCTAATTTGTACGGGAAAACTTGACTATGACATCATGCACAATATACGTCATACAACATTTCTTCAAAATACCACAAAATGAGTTTATCTGCTAATCTAACCAGTAAGAAATCATCAAACTACATAAAAACTTACTACAGCGTGTTGTTTTGTCGTCAGTTAAATCCCACATAACAAGTTATAAACAAGTCACTGATCGCAATACACTTGTCAATATGACGTCATTTCTTACAACGTGACGTAGTTTGTATGAAGTGAGAGACAGAACAAGTAATATTTTCTCAACAAAATATGTATTCTCTAATCAAATAAAATATTATTTACAGATATTCTATCGGCCAATAACTTGAATTTAATGTCTTCTTCACTATCTTATTAATATATTTTCTGTACATTACGTATTTAATTGACACTGCCGTATATTTGTATGCAAGTACATCGGAGGGTAATGTGGGGGGTCTTAATAAATCGATCTAGTGCAAGGGCATACACTCTATGGATCAAAGTAAGCTTTTAAATTTCAACTATAGAACTATTAAGGTATCTGAAGAGTGCTGCGATCCTGATGAAATCTTAAAAACAATTTAATTATATCAATATTTCATGCCGCTGACCTGCAAAAAATATAGCATTCTGTCATACAAGTATAATTTTAACAATGAAATTGCAGAATTTAGACAGGATCGCAGACTTTTTAGAAACTACAATGCGTGTTGAAAATATTCATATACTAAACTTGGAAATTTAACTTCTGTATGCCCTTGCACTAGTGATATATGTAACATCAATACTTCAAGTCAATGTGCTAAAATCGCGTGACTGCCGCATCACGTAACTAGTCTAAATATGAAATATAATCGTCCTCGATGTGTAGTTATTAATCATAATTACAATTATCCGATATATATAATGTACTAAAAATAATCGCCATCCCGATTACGAATACATTTTTAAATACAAAATTTAGTCGATATATTCATTGCGCACCTTAACTGTACTGGGTAGTAAACATTTTACAACAACACAGATTACAATAAGGATAGTGAAAGTTTCTAGAATTACAACAAGATTATAACGAGAAGGATAGTAAAAAGTTCTACGCAGGTACGATAAGGCATCCCAGAGAATATTGTAGTGTTCTCAGTGCAAGCACTTTTCTGAACTACAAACGTATGACGTCATAAATGCAAATGACGTCAAGTCAATGCATACTTGAGCTGCAATGATGGGGAGAGTGTCATAAACTTTACACCTTATTTCAATCTGAATATAAAGATGCAGAATGCTAGTTTAGAATAAACGTGTTTTTATCATTTTTTTCAAAAATCTTATATATCCAAATAATTTAGATAACTTTACTTTATTATTCTTGTTTAAGAGTCAGCGTGGTCAAACTATGTACGATAATATACGTTTGACATTTATCCTTTTTTATACCCGTGGACAGATGCAGAATTCATAATATGTGTATAAAAGAGCCTGGTACCGGTTATTAATGAGGATTTATTTAATATCTTTTGTGGAAATATGTAAGAGGAGTTTCCCCTCTAACTGAATCCTGCTTGGGAAAAATGTATGATGGCTTTGTTTTAAAACAGATATTCAGTGGAAAATACCCTCAGATTTGTCGGTAAATTGAAGTTAATTTGAAATATTTTGTATCAAAGAAATAGTATAACTTTTTCCAAGCATATTTGGGGTTCACAAAGATCCAATGAGTTAATTTATGTGACAAAAAGTTCATAATAATTTTGTTAATAACCTGCGTCGAAGCGATTTATGTGACATATTCCCATAAAAGAATAAATAACCGTTACTTGATCAACAAGGTCATGTGATATTGTAACAAATATGTTTATATATATAGCCTAGAGAACTCTCTATATGAATTGGGCGTTCTTAATTACATAACTTAAAATTAAAACTCAAAATCGACTTTGCAATGTAGTGTTACGTTTTAAATGCATTTTAAGCTCCGGGAAGCCCTAACAGTACTGCATAGAATTACAACGACACAGATTACAATAAGGATAGTGAAAGCTTGTAGAATTACAACAAGATTTTACCAAGAAGGATAGTAAAAATTCTTTTCCCACAAAATACTGACTTCCTATGACGTTCTTCCTTCCTTTAATATTTCGATAAACATCTTCACCATGTCACTGTCATTTATAAATAATTTTGTCTGTTATCTATCATCTATCATTCTTAAAATACTGGGTCTTTTGAATTAAAGGTCTTTATATTTTTGTATCTGAACCGATTTGTGACAAATGATGTTATAATATGTACTTGTCTTTCATTTGTTCTCATCTGAATTGCATTTGACACAGCTGTTTGATTCAGTGACCTAATTATAAACGATCAATTTACTATAAGGGAAGTGTCTTGCTGTATCCTTAAAAAGGAACTTGTTGAACGGAATTTCACTTGGTAACCACTTCTTTCAAACATTAATCATCCCTAGCCTTATGAGAGGGTTGTCCTTAAAGTTCAGCGACAAGCTAAAATTCTAAAGTTGTTCATGTAACATACCAATTACAGTATATCAAAATATTATCTGTTTGATACAAACCGTTTTCAGCACATAATAGCGGTTTGTTCTATAACATTTAATCAAACAAATAAATGCTCCATTTATCTAATGAAAACAACGATATTTATATAGATTTTAGCATATAGCATTTCCATTTATAGATTCTAGAATAGCCACTTATCACGATAAATGTTTGATAAACACGATTGATATTTCAGATGCTTTGGTGTTTAATTTCCTATTGCTAGATCATAAAAACATTATTCATATACCATTTTATCTATTTATATTGCTTTAGATACATGTAAGTTCTAGTGTTCGTTTTGTTATTCATTACTCCGAATAAAATAAATGAAGATTGAATGATAAATGTTTTTTGCAATATTGTTACATACAATTTTGCAAAAGTTTCCATCTCTTATAAAAATAAAAATACTAGAGAATCAAAAATGTTTTCATCACAATCTTGCAGGTAAAAGGAATCATGAAACGTTTGCAAGCTCAAACATTCATTGAACCATTGACTTTTTGGAGATACTGGACAGTATTCAAGATCAAAAGTCTATTAAACACAGACATGTCGACGGATTTTCCCTTTTTTCCTGATCATAACAAGGAGCTTACGGCGGGTGTGACCGGCCAGAGGGGATCCTCCCACCTCCATGGCACTTGATCCCACCTCTGATGTTTTAGAGGTCCATGTTTGCTCTGCTGCTATTTTGTATTGTTATATGGACTTGAAAAGTATTCGTTATCTGCATATATTACAGTACAAGGAAATACTGTCTAGTCTGTTGAGTATAGAAAAAACATCACAACGACATCAGCGACACCTTAGAAACAAGGGATAATTTATGCATAACGACTATTTCCCATTATTGTTGATGCACTGATATACCAAATAATAATTCCTAAGTAACCAAACTCTGTGCAAACAAGGACCATCAGAATATCACAGGATTTAGCAGTTGCAGAGAGGCATATGTTTTCAAAAGCACTTTTCTTTATAGTTGAATGAGTTAAACTTGTCTAACAGAGGTTGTATGTTCAGAATAAAATAGCTTTCATGGCTCAAATAAAATAATTTTAAAGAAAAAAATATATTTTCACTTTGAATCACCATTGTGTAGTGAATGTACTATTAAAGGATACAGTGTATATCTGTCTGAATTTATTTAATTGACATGGCAGCCATTATTAATTTTTTTTTCATTTTATTGCCTGGATTAATAATGAGTACAAAAGTTTGTATCAAATTGTAAATTGTGTAAAATTCAATTAATGAATTCATATTTTTGGATGTTGTCGGTCCCATAATACACCTGGTCGTACCGACTAATTGAATACTGCACGTTAGTGCTTAATGATAATTTGTAGCAATGCACTTCACACGAGTTTGTATGATATATAATGTATATATTTATTGTTATTTTAACCCATGTACCAACCTTGGTTTGGGTGGATAAAATGAACTTGAACTTATAGGCACGCACATGTGTGTTATATGACCAACTACATCCAAAAATATGAATTAAATGCTAATATTTACATTTTCTAATTTTCCATCTTTATAATTGTTTATTTCGTTAATCTTTATTGTGAATTTAGCTACCTTCAAAACTGATGTGCTAAATAGACGTTAGAGTCATTTATGACGTAACAAAGTTGAATAATGCCAACGAATATTGCGAGGGGAAAAAAATTACAAACTACATGTATTTGCTGTAATTATACGTTAATTTAACAGGGTTATATTTCTCCATGAAATTTAGTCAAAACAATCAAAACAAGGTATATTTTGTTGTTTCTAGGGAATTGGAAATGCATAAAGTTCCTACTATGTATTCTAATGTGCGTGTCGAGTGTGTTATAAAGATCTGAACGTCGTAGATTTCTAATGGATTTCATAGAGAAAATTACACTAAATGTTTTTGATATTCTTTATTGTGAAAATAAAATTTATTCCTAGATAGAAAGAAACTGCTCCATGTTTACTGCTCTCTCTCTCTCTCTCTCTCTCTCTCTCTCTTTCTCTCTCTCTCTCTCTGAAATAGCACATAGACTAGAAATTTTATAATGAATCTCTCTCTCTCTCTGAAATAGCACACAGACTAGAAATTGTATAATCATTCATTGAATGACTAAAATAGATTAAATTACAATTGAATCAAGGTTAATGGTTCTTCTTACACTGGAATGTCCCAACATAATCCACCAATAATCTGTTTTACAGCTCATTACAAATGATGGATGGCTCTTTATTGATTGAAACGCAAATCGGAAACGAATAAAAAAAAATTAGGTCATTCCAGGTAAAATAAAGTTGTTTGTGTCAATACTATGAACCTAACAAACAGTGTAAGATTTTAAGGTTTTAATTGGTTCCTTTTCGAAGGCTTAGTTGTTTTTTGTTGGTCTCTGGATAGTAAATCAACGAGGTTTGTAACTATATAACTAAAGAAGAGTAACACGGTAATCCTCAATAATAGGCGGTAAAACTCGGTATTACCCGGTAATTCTCGGTGAATCACGAAGATTTGTTAGTTCTATAACTAAAGAAGAAAATGTTGGTCTATTACTGGGTTTCATTTTCCAGCATGACTTCATAATATCATAAAACCTGCAAAAAAGATAATTAAAATAATAAATTTTAAAAAAGCCTTCCAGACAATATTTTTCTTTAAAGATAATAAAGTATTTTATAAAAGCTAACACCACAAACTAAAAAAAAAAGAAATTGATGTGTCGATTGTCATGATCAATGCTGGTTGTCTAGGTTTAATGTATTTTTTTCAGTATGATATATATTGTGAAATAAAATTCAACAAAAGCCATTAGGTAATTATAAGGATAAGTTTATCTTTTTCTTTTCTTTTTACAAACCAGATATTAACAGATCGATGCATTTATGCTAAATATCAAGATTATCTACATATGAAAAATGTAAATGTCAGAAGATCAGAATTGAATGGATTTTTTGTATTAAAAATATTGAGAAAGCAAAAAGTGTGTAGGCAAACTTCTTCATTTGAACTACAAAAAAAAAATAATGAGGCAGAATATTTTTGAATATTTTTTTCAGAAACAGCACCGTCATGATTAATGATTTTGATATGGAGACATCGCCAAGTTTATAATTACAAATGTTCAAATTTAGTGGATCAATTTCCATACATAAGTCTAGAATAAAAAAAATAAATATATTGAGGTAACGAACGGTATCCAATCTCAAAAGTCCATTAAACAATACAGAGCAAACTCGGACCTCGAAAACATCAGACAATCATTTTATTTTCTCTTAATTTTACGTCTCATTTTCCTCTAAAAGCCAAAAAGACGATTTTACCTGGAATCAGCGTATATCGGTTTACGAAGGCGAAACCCTTCTTTTAACAAGTTTATTAGTTCTCTGTTGTTGTAGTTAATGTAAGGTAGATCACCTATAAATGAAAATACACAATGATCACCAATGAGTAAAAGAAACAATGAAATATTCGTTCAAGATTCAAGGTAAGAAAGATTGAAGATTACCTTGAAAAAAAACTTCAAAACAGTCCCTTTTCTTTAACGTTTAAGTTAGATCAGCTTTAATTACATGCAACGTGACAAATAATCAACTTTTAAAAAAATTGGAGGAAAAGTCTCAAAAATCTTTGATTCTTTCACCATTTTATTGCAATCTTAACAATACCATTAGATACAATTATGGGGATACAAAAATTCAATAACAAACATAGTATACAACCACTTATGAAATACGACCATCATTGAAAGAATTATTTCAATAGTGGTTGAGAGTGCATTTCAATAACATAAATAGTATGCAACTACTTGTGAAATACGACCATCATTGAAAGAATTATTTCAATAGTGGTTGAGAGTGCATTTCAATACCAAACATAGGTTGCAACCACTATTGAAATAATGTTCACATTTGAAATAGAGTTTTATATAGTATTGAAATAATGTTTTTCAAAAGTGATTTGAATAATCATTATGATAGTTGATGAATAAATACTAAAACAACATTGAAAGACTTACTGAAATAACTTAACTATTGAAAAAAACAAGGATTAATGGTTCTCGATTGAAATATTGATTTATTCATTTAAATAGATAGTAATATGATTAATAGTTGCTGACATGTATTTAAATAGAAAAACCACTTTACTAGCTCTATAGAAGTATTCCAAATATTAAAACAAACAAAAGGATGAATCTCGCTGTATCTGACCGAATCGGAGAAAACTAACTGACAACCAATTAATGTATGGTGCATTAGGTGCTAGCACGAAAAAGAACCCGGAGTGTCAAGTAAAGGTCATATATTTATCAGCTGCCCACCGGTAAGAGGTGGTATCTCCATATTATAATAATATTATTAGCGCGAGGGACGTTAAACAATAAACAAACAAATAAACAAAATTTACACAAGAACACACAAATCAAACCAGATATACCTAATGTAAATATCTCCCATACAGTTACCCCAAACGACCACACATCGCTTTCAGTGGAATACGTATTCATCTCAACTAGACTCTCAGGAGCGAACCACTGGATTGGCATTCTCTCCTGTGGACAGAAACCGGTAGAAAAATTAGCATCGGCAGTTCCTGAAATCCTTCATAAATAATATGGATTAAGTTTGAGATGGAAACAAAAGCGGACTAAGATAGATAAGGTCATCATGCTCTTCAAATATCAATACCTCATCAGGATTTTGATTGAGATGGATAAAAAGACTTAAAGAAAGCACTACTAACACATTTAGTTAGGTATAATGCAGATCAGCAGATATAATGACAGGTTATTGAAATATATGGAGAGAATGAAAAGTATTCAAACAAGAAAGTCTTTTCAAACATTACAATCAGAAGCAAGGTAATTTTTTTCTTATATATATATATTAGAGAGAATAAGAAACATTTTATTGCTAGGACGGTTTTTTATAGAGGCCTTGGTTCCAGCATTCTAGAGATTTATATAAATTAAGTAAAAAATAAATAGGTCATTCGGTGCTTTTAACTTCAGATATATACATTTTATAGATATAATTTTTAATGGAAATTAGCATAGAGCAGAGATCGGTAGGTTAATTAATATTATTGTTGCTTAACAGAAAAAAAATATATAACTTTTTTTCAGAATGATACCCTTTGAAAAGGATGAGAAATTTTGTCTTTGTGTCTTGGTCCAAAACATCCAACCTTTACTTGTAAGACGCTGTTTAACAGCACATTTCTAGCAGCTAGGCGTTTATGTACTATCTGCATCATCAAATGTGTGAATCTTTAAAATGATTTATCTATAAATCTTTACTTTTAAAATTACCAAAGGCAATCATTAGGTGCTAGCTTAAAATTCAGTACTATAGAAACATTTCATAAATGCGTATCATTCCTTTGATTGTATATTAATGTAACCAGCATATTCGGAAAACACTTGAATTTTTTAGAAAAAAAAAATAAGATGCAGATGCCACTTCACTATTACACAAAAAAGTACTTTGATCTCGTTTTCTTGATCAGTAAGTAAAAAGTAACTTGCTTTTTGTTCAGAGAGATACCTCATCCCCTTTGCTATTTGGAGAGGAAATTCATTCATCTGTAACAGCGTACCCTTGTTCAGTGGAGCCTGACAATCCTCCAACCATTCCCTGACAGACCGTCGACATAAGTCAAAAAGCATACACGGTCCATCTAACATTTAACCAGAATCTTATTATAAATACATGAAACCCTAGAAACCAATCTGCAAAAGATCGTCGATATACCTCAAAAAGCATGCACGGTTCATTAAACAATTAACCGGAACAACTTATTATAGATGTATAAAACCCTTTCAATCATTCTTCAAGTGATCGTTGACATGTTTTTAAAAACATGCTCAGCCCTTGTGAGAAATTACCGAGTATCTTATTATAAATATATGAAACCCTAGACGTCATTCTCCAACAGCTGTTGACATAGCTCAAAAACCATGTTCGGTCCATATACATTAAACAATAGCTCATTATAGACGCAAGAGACCCGTGTATTCTTAAGTCTAGAGTTTGACACAAAAATTTGAGCATTTTAGAGAAGGTAACCCACAAATGAAACCTACATTTTTTGTCGTCTTTTATCGCCCCCATGAATTTGACTACGTTCGGGTGCTCCAGCCCCCTTGTTGAGAAGAAGCGAATCTTTGCATTCATGAGCCGATACTCTTTATCGGAGACACCTTCTACAAGAGATACAGAAGTGTTTTAGACAAATTTTGGAAAATTTAAATGTTTTTATTTGGAACAGTCATAATTATCTAACTGTCAGATTTAACGACTTAAAAAAAAAAAATTTTATTTCTTGCAACCCTATTACTAGTGAGGCTAGTCAGCAGGGGATACTTTTATCTCTTGGGGACCTTATGCCATCTCGTATTCAGATTCGTAATATTTTTACTTTTTTTAGAACTATGACCATTGTATTCACCTTTGCTATGTTTTTGTTAATTTTATGTTGGTCTTTAGGTAAAAACCAGGTTAGATTATTTTTATTTACTTTAATACGCCATATATTGTTAGACTTGAACAAAGGATTCAGCTTGATAGAAAAAAGCTGAATGAAACATATAATGATAACAAACAGAATTCAAGACCAAAAGTCCACAAAACAATACAAGATAGGAGCAGTGTAAACACAGACCTCAAAATCATCAGAGGTGGGATAAGGTGCCATGCAATAATCATGCGATTGTCTTAAGTTTTCATGGATTTTTTTAAATTTATATCCATACCGATGTTTGCACTTTGCTCTCTTTTAATGTAAATACGCTATTATTTAAATGTAAAACATTTTTTTAAATGCATGAAAGATATACATATGCCAATATTTTGACATATCGATATGTTCAATTAGCAGACCTAAAAACGCTCTTGTTGAATTTATTTTTGAAGAATGACAAATCACAAAGTATTACTTCTTAAATAATAATGTCAAAAACCTTACCGGAAACAATATAATGATAAATATGAAGATTACATAGAACACGGATCTCCTGGAAATTCCAATTGTATTATAAAAAAGTGTACTCTTTGTTTTTACAGATGTATATTGTAAAATCATATACATTATTTTCTTTGTGTAAAATTTTTTTTTTCTGGTTTTAGGAAAAATTGTGTTCATGGAAATTATATTTTTTTGGATGACAATTTCATAATTTCTGTGGAAAAATTACATTTCATGATGGACATAAATTCCTTGGTCTCTGTACACCTCAAAAACCTCGAAAATTAACCCCAAACAAAAATTAATGACTTCACAGTATATTACAATATTTACATGCCTTGAAGCATTTTCAGAGCGACAATCTTGGAGACTCCCTTTTCCACCAGTCTAGCTTTGAAGACCCGGACTGTTCTCCCGATCTGGATGAGTTGGCCTATCTTGACGTCTCTCATTGACACCTCACTTTGTACCAGACGTTTAATAATAGACATGGGATCCATGTTAATTTGTCCGAGGGTGCCCCACTAAAAAAAGTTTTTATGTTTTTAATTAGTCTAACAGTATTTGTACTCAGGCGGATTTGTGTCCAAAATATACATTAGATTTAAGAAATAAATATTTTTGATGTGGCCGTTGGTCCCTACCCCAACCCAAACTGGTCGCCCCCCCCCCTTTTCAAGATTCATGGATCCCTCACTGTTGTATACATGTCTTTCTTTCCGATATTTCCTTTTTTGGGGGGGGCAGGATATTTTACTCCAGTATGACATAATGAGAATATAAAGTGTACAGAATTAAAATAAACAATAAAGTACAATGCTTTGGTTAATGCTTGGCGTTAAATTGTACTTCAGTGTGAATTATATAGCTTGTAGCTTCGTGCTAAATAATGTCGTAAGACGAATTTAAAAATAAGGTTTAACATTTACTCGGTTAGATGTATTGCATCTCTAAACCCATAGTACAACCTGTCCCACCTTTGAATATTCACATAAAAGCCCCAAAAAAATTAAAATACAAAAAGAAATAAATGATATAAGAAAACTATAAAAGAATTCTTGAAACTTTCGGTTCTATACAATATCTCTATAACTGATTTTATATAAAATTATTTACTGTAGATTCCTAAATATACCCTTGTAATTAATTATGTAATGAAATTAAGACGCAACACTCGCGAATTAAGATTATTCTCTTTCATTCTTATGATGCTGAAATCTATGTACAATTTCCTAATCAACCGTCCATTCGCGGATAACTATCTCACAATTTGACGTTGAAGAGCCCAGTTGTTATAATAGGTACTTGTGAAAAAAATCAGGAATCTACAGTCCTCACCTCCGTACGTCAATCTTACGTGAACTTGGGGCTCTTCAACATTTTCAATTTCAAATGTCGAGTCATTTGCAATCATTTTAGTGTTTTCTTTCCAGATGCTAAATTTCTTCCAGGCATACAGCAATGGCACAAACAATACATAACACACAACTGTAACAAGATTCCGTACAATATAACTAATCTTCTAAAATTCTTTTAAAACTTCGTGTCTATTGAACACAAATATTCGTGTTTGCTCAATGTGTAATATGTATATTATTAGCTCACCTGAGCCGAAGGCTCAAGTGAGCTTTTCTGCTCAAAATTTGTCCGTTGTCTGTCGTCGTTGTCGTCGTCGTAAACTTTTCACATTTTCGACTTCTTCTCAAGAACCGCTGGGCCAATTTCAATCAATCTTGGCACAAAGTATCCTTGGGTAAAGGGGATTCAAGTTTGTTCAAATAAAGGGCTACGCCCTTTTCCAAGGGGAGATAATTATGAATTAGAGAAAAAATAATGGCATTTTTAAAAAATCTTCTTCTTATGAACCACTGGGCCAGGAAAGATGAAACTCATGTGGAATCATCCTCAGGTAGTGAAGATTCAAGTTTGTTCAAATCATGACCCCCGGGGCTAAGGTGAGGCCAAAATGGCCGACCGAAGTTTAACATAGGAATATATAGGAAAAATATTTTAAAATCTTCTTCTCCGGAACCACTGGGCCAAGAAAGATAAAACTCATGTGGAATCATCCTCAGGTAGTGTAGATTCTAGTTTGTTCAAATAATGAATGCCTGGGGGGGGGGGGGTTAAATTCAAGCCCGATGTGCTCAGGTGAGCGCTGTGGCCCCTGGGCCTCTTGTTTTAAATCAATACGTTAAAGCGAATTTTACATCTAAATGTTTCGATACCACTAAAATACAATTAATATTTTCAGAATAAATATTTTTAAAAAGTGGACATACTTGTACATACCTATAATAACACCAATTTTTTCTGTTGGTGTTATGCTATCGTCCGTGTCTGTAAATTGAGATTTATAAAAGAAAAATTCAATTAGGCATCGTTTGGAAATAAAATCATAACGTTAAGTCGAAATTTAGCACAATTTTCAATTAAAAGGCGTTGACGAGTAATAAATTGACCTTACTGAAATGTACTTAAACTTGCTGACCCTGTTGGTATCGAGTACAATACAGAATGAAAGAACGAACATGTAACAGATAAAATATATCACTCGATACAAAGCTCCGTACACAAGGTAAAGAGTATAGATAACAAACAGTTATGAATCTAAAAGAATCTACAAATACTTCGAAATCTCTAATTTCCGTGGGGGTGGGGGTGGGGGTTAATTTTCGTCGTTTTCAAGGTATGAAGAGATTCAGGAAGTTACAGGGTATGTCCACCAAGAAATGCAATTTTTCACATCTATTACTACTTAACAATTTTTCAACCACGAAATCAAATTCCCATGAACCAATATATATTTCCTCAAAACTACGAAAATGTTACCCCTAGAAAATATGTGATTTTACAGTTATAGAAACCTGTTTCTAGGCCTAGAATAAGAACCCCTGAAATTCCAGAATTAAATAGAGGGGGTAAGCATCTTCTAAGGACAATACACACCACTCATTATCTCGAAATTGATTTATTAGAAACGCTGCTTCTTTGCGTGTACCATAATCATCATGACTGATTTTTCATAATTCTTATCATAAAAAAAATTATTCATTTATAGAGCTGAATAATTTTGAATTGAGATATTTCACAGAAAAGAGTAATTTAGAGAGTTACTTAACAATATTATTTTTTTTTCAATCTTAAGACAGCAACTGTTCTCTCAAGACATAAGATTAGGTAAGGACTCGTTCTGGTCATCTTTAAAATAATGCTTGATTGCCCTCTTTCGACTAAGTGTAAAAATACCGGGTCGGAAGATAGGTATGAAAAGTTTTTTTCCAGAAATCTTTAGCATATTTGTTGACGAGGTGAGAGGAATAATCAGAAAAAAATATTGTGTCTTGGAATGTAAGAAAAAAGTATTTGAGTCGGGCCATTTAAGTCAGTCGTTAGGGAGAGGACAACCAAACAATCTGTAAAGGTGGCCTCATCATAAAATGTTTTATGAATTGAAAAATTATTATTTGAATACATGTATGAATCCTTTTTATGCTAATCTTTTTTTCTTACCTCTTGTTATGTTAAACTTATTCACTTCAGTGGTTGTGAACATGCTGAGTATCTGAGAAAAAACAATTCACATTTTGAATAGAGACAGGAAAAGAATGTCATCATTTTCTATATTTTGTACTTTAAGCTTAATTAAGATTTGATACATGTATCGTTTGAGACTAGAAGTAAAGAACGACTGTGACAAGAACATTTACAAAGGTACCAAACGACAAGTACATATATCCTCAGAGACAGACTGTCTACATGTACAAGCAGAGATAACGTTCGGTGGTTAAAATTATGGATGTGGAGATAGCGAACAATATTCAATATCAAAGCCCATAAAACAATACAAAATACAAAATAGGAGTAGAGCAAACACGGACCTCCAAAACATCAGAGGTGGGATCAGGTGCCATGGAGGAGTGAACAACCCACGCCGAGCGGTCACATTCGCCGTGTGCTCCTTGTCATGATCGGGAAATAAATATTTGATCCCACCTCTCATGTTTTGAAGGTCTGTGTTTGCTCAGCTTGTAATTTGTATTTTCTAATTGGATGTTTGAGTTTTACTGTATTTTGTTAGCACCATTATTTACCGTAAATCTTATAAAATCAATATAATATTTAGTAATAAAAAGTAAAATTAATGCAAAGCTGAGATACTGCAAGTAAAATATGTTATTTTTGTCAATGATTTTTATCTTTATCATTACATAACGAGAAGCGAAATAGTAATTAATTAGGCAGATGTAATCACCTAAGAACTGGTCTTAATCGCTATAATGCACCATGCCGGAGAGAAATACTTTCCATTTAACATATTATCAGATCCTTAGAAATATAAAAGGTTGGTGTAGGAAAACAGGTACAACTAAGTAATTCTTCATGAAATCTGAGAAACTTCAGCTCTCTCTTGAGGGGTTAAGACAAAAAAGTAATATCAATCGATATAAAAATACAATCCATGAAAATTAATTAGGTAATTTTATTGAATGTGTACACCTGTACGACTAGGGAATTATCTTTAAACAATAATTAATTATCGATAAAATGCTTTGAGAGGATAGAGCGACCGCAGATTCAATCATCTCCCAACTGATGCCTTAAGCTTTTAACTCCGAAAATGGATCACAGGTATCGTGTGGAACTTTTTATATATCTCCTTTTTTGCAATGTTTTATCAAAAATTCATTTTGACCTATATCTCGTTTCGGATTCACATTTTCGTACAAGAGAACTTGATGACATCACTAAAGACAATGTCATAGTGGTTTATGAGGACATCAGTACGCTTAGTGAATGTGCTTTAAGGTCGTTGTCAAACCGAGCTCCAGCTTTTTACTACAATAAGAATGAAAAACGATGCATACTGATAAAGAATTCGAACTTGCCTCATGGTGAAAACATACCAGGATACAATCGATATATTTCAGATGGTACAGGTAATGCTCAAAACTAATTATAATAATTCTCTCAATGTGGTTACAAATATATATATGTATAAATATCACAGTTGTTGCTTATAGCTCATACTTTTTTTTTTAAATATTAAAATTTTATCTATTTTGAAGTTGATAAAAATTTTTCTTCAAGCATCTGAACTGACTTTGTCATAATATTTTCCCAGGTATTAATATGAACATCACATGATCAAATATTAAAAATTCAATTATGATTTAACTTTTTGAATGTATCCACGTCTCATTTGTTTGATGAATCATAACTAACTTATTGTAAGAAATTGTAATCCATGAGTTTAACATCTATTTCACATATAAAGCATGTTAAAGAGGCGGGGGATGGGGGGGGGGTTCAACAAATTTACCACAAATTAACCATCAGATTTAACTTTTTTTTATATATATCTTTATATGTATATTTTTATATGGAGCTCTTCTTTTAAAGGAGATCGAAATAGTCTGAAACCCCCCCCCCCCA
>PRKT01000197.1:738506-794479 GCA_003671525.1 Saccostrea glomerata
CTCTCTCTCTCTCTCTCTCTCTCTCTCTCTCTCTCTCTCTCTCTTACATCTCCTACTTATAAAAACCAAGAAATCAAGTTTAAAAGATGTATTAAATGTATTTAAAAATGAAATCGCTACGATTTCTTCAAATATAATATGAAAAGCAAAAACAATGTGGAATACATGAAATATATGAAAATAATAATGACCAGTATTCAAGCTAAAAAGTCCATTAAACAATAAAAGAAAAATTTGCTGCTAGACAAAATTCAAATATATAGAAATTTGTCATTTTTTGCGGGTAAATTTGATTATTATATGTAAATGAATTATGCCTTAAATATTAAAGACTGCTGTATTGTGGTTATATACATTTCATTGGTAAGCGGAAGTGTGAAATCCAAGGAGGATATGTTCTAAAAATAAACTCGGAACAAGAAGCTGACTTTGTGAAAGAAATGTTTCAAGGTAGGCATTATTATTTGGGATATTACGCCAAGTTTTTAAAGTTGAAATGTTATCTTAAATGGCATTTTTTCAAATATTTTCTACAAGTGGAAGTTTATGTCATAGTGCCAAACAATGATGAGGGCCCTATGAGTTATGATTTAATTTTAAGATATCTGGTGGATGTGATCAGCTGATGATGAATCATCAATGCAAAAGGCGTTATATTTATTTTAAATTTCTAACATGTCTAATGCACAGTCGAATATAAAATATTTATATAAATAAATTTCATCGAAATTTGCAGGTTTCACAATTTTGGTCGGAGACGAGGTACCAAATATTACTTACCCTACGGGTCAGCAGAGTGACCTACAGCAGTATGAAGGGGATTACTATGAGCCGGCCGTGGCCCCGTCCTCTCTCCACGATAACTGTGTAAACCTCATCACAGACGGAAGGATAAGTCAGCACTGCGGAGTACTTCCTTTTCATGTTCTTTGTGAATTCGACAAATGCATTTATTAATTCCGGATGACAAACATACAAGTGGAGGTGTACTAATATATATAATAATAATGTACATGTAAGTGTAGAAATTAATGTAAAGGTAAAAAAAACAAATACAATGTTAAGAGAAGAACATTTTTGTTCCAAGCAAAAAAAAGGCTCTTACGAAAAATTGTTTAAAACAGCTTTTCATATACCATCAAGAGGTAAACAGGTATTGTGTAAGATTTGATTACTAAAAGGTATTTGTACATGGCAATCTCTTTTGATTCTTATTTTTACTTCTTTTTATATTTATAATTATTTTGTTCAATGAAGTTTCTATATTTATCTCGAAAACATTGATGATATGATTTCTCACTGACTGCAATTTCATAAAGAAGGGTTGTTTTTTTTTTCTTATTTAACGTTTTTCTCGAGAACTTTTCACTCAAATGGAGAAGCAACCAATTGCATGAGAAGTGCTGTCCTATACTCAGCAATCACGGCCATTGAGCAGCGAAGGATCTTTTTTCGTGCCAGAACCTACGGCGTCTCCTTCGAATGTTCCGTAGCGGGATCCTATTTCTTGACGTAAGGATCAACTCCTTCCTCTGCGACTCTAGAGTAGACCAAATAACCACCTCTCCAGACTAGATAAATTGCTATCTATCCTTTCTATCATGAAACATATGGAGAAAGCAGGCAGTATTCAAGATAAGAAGTCCATAAAACAAAACAGAATAGGAGCAAAGCAAACACGGATCTCCAAAACATCAGAGGTGGGATCAGGTGTAATGTAGGAGAGTGCATACCCTTCCGCTTGATCACATCCTTCGTTTGCTCCTTATCATAAACAATTCAGTGTGTAAATAATGGTCTAACAATTTGTTTAGAAACGACAGTGAACTTTTGACATAGAGATAAATTGTGTTTGCTGACAAAGGCTTTCTATCGACCATAAAACTTAAGAAATGTTTACTTTTAACAAAACTTTTGATATTCTTGTTTCAGCAATTTATTTGTCAAAACTTTACCTTATTTGCCTCAAATCATTTATTCTTCCAGAATAAATATCTTACGTTGAAACTCTATATGTAAAAAGGACCTGTGTTCAATTCACATTTGCTATCTCTAAAACGTAAACGACCTTTATGAATTTCACAAATTAGTGCTATCTGGGATAAAACAATGTTGTTAGTTAACTGAAAGTATGCCTTATTCATCGACATAGAATTCAGTAAATAATCTTATAGATCGAGGGTCATTGTGTACATTTTTTTCATTCCATCATTATTCCTTGGAGGAATGTCATTTTAAATTTTGTCAGGCATTATTTAAATTAACTGGGATTATCAAAATCATCAAATTGAAGATTGAACCATCGTAATAATTATGTTTTATTTAACTTTCATAAAACCAGGGGAATAAGTAGTAAACAACTACAAGTAGTAATAGATGCATCTATGTATAACACATCGATCTGTTTAATGATAACTAGATTGAAAGCATCAAAGTATTTCTTCAGGCTGATTGATCTAGATTAGCAGGAAACTTTGATGAAAAACTATTTGTCTATGAGTCAGGTTTCATTAAGTTCCAAAAGCAAATTAACTAAATCTGAATATTAAAAATAACGTTGAGGGAATCTCGTCATTATGAAAAGTAAACATATTAACAACGTCTCATATCCATTGAACGCCTTTTACATGATGGATAAAAACTACCTGTTGTAATTTAAACAAAATACAGTATCTAAGATAAACTGTTGTGCAGTAACTGAAGTTCTTCGACATAATGCAGTATCTGATAATCTACATAACCTTAAACATGGTGTTACATCAATCATGTCTCTATGAAGTTTATTCTCACCGAATTAGGACAGCTCTTTACGTTCGTATTCCTTCACGTGCGGAGGCCGAAGACGATGAGTACCGTCTGCTCTTTCCTCCAAACATTTATAATGACGTCACCAGCGTCACCGATTGCGCAATAAGATCACTATCAATATCTGCGGCCTCTTTTTTGTACAATTTGGAGGAGAAACAGTGTGACCCTGCAGCATCGCCTTCACACGGAGTAAACACAGGATTTTATCATTACACTAGACAGGAGACAGGTAATGTACAGGTTACTTAAATGTTTAGGAATTATCAATTCACTTCATTTAAAATGAATGGAATATAAATTTTGTTAAAAATACAAACCATCTTGTACTTTGATGTGCACCTTGATAAGCATATTATATATCTTGAATTTCTGTGCATGTTTATACTCAAAACTTTTGCATTTTTTTATGTGTGTTTCTTGCAGAAAATTTCTTCAAAGCCTGTAGATATCAACTCTCAAAGAGAAAAACTTCTTTTCAAGAGGCAAAGGTAAAGATTATTCATTTATTTTAGATGTTTTTTGCCAAAAAAAAAATAATAATAAAACTAGCCAATAGTAGTCTTTAAGCTAGTTTAAATGTTTTATGCTGCATAATTTTTTATTCCAATCAAATCTATTTTGAACAGAAAAGATGTGAGACAGAGGATGGATACCTGCTAAAAATAGAAACTAAAGACGAAAATGATTATATAAAGAAACTGTTTCCAGGTATTGTTGTTTCTGAAACTAAAATCTTGATTTCTTCATATCTTCATGTCATTCAAAATGACTTGCTAACTAAATTTTTATTTCGTCAAATTGATACTGTATACAGGGTTATATTTTACTTGATTTATTTTTGCCCTTTCACCTTTGCAAACAATTTTGCACCGTTTTAAATTCGCCCAGTCACAATTTTGTTAAAGAAAATATACTGTGTCCTTTGAATTCACCCTATTTTAAATACGTTTCTATGTACTGTAGTTAGTATAAAATGATTTTTAAGACCCTTTGAATGGGGTAACAATACTATTTAAACAACTGAACGTATTGTTAATTCTGTGGTCACTTATTGATACCCCCGCCTCCCATATGGTTCTTATGGCAAAATCTGTGTTTTGTTGGCTGAGATCCGATATTAGTGTTAGAACTAAAACTTTAATTAGAGGTGCACGATAAAATTATGTATTAGAGATGTGTAAGTCACATTCATTTAAAATCAGAGGTAAAGAGGGGTTGTGGATAAGATATAAGTATCGTAAAGCGTCATAAACGGACGTACATACAGAACGACGGACGGACGTACTGCGAGACGGACAGACAGACAGACGGACGGAAGGTCATACAGCTAGACCGTCTGAAAGACGAAATGACACCCTCATCACGAAACATCCCACTTCTTTAGCCGGGAGTTATAAAAACTGATTCTGACCCTGAGTGGTTTACTTATCTCATGAGGAGTAGCAGACGATGTATAGAACCTGTTAAGTTTGTAAAAATATAATTAAAGGAGGAAATATCTCTATTTCTAATGCCTATATGCTATTAATTATACAAATACCTTTCCATTGTGTAAACCACTATTTATGAATAAATTCTTATTAATTTACTTCATATCGTTCACATAATTTAAAAAGCAATGTACACGCACGACTACGTGGTTTGACAAACGACATCTTATGACCAATATCTCATGATGGTTACTTTCAAATCACATATTTTCATGGCGTCAAAGATTAAACCCCCAAAGAATTTTGGTGGTTTCACAGTAGTTGATTTTTATTTTTTTAATACACCTTACATTTCCTACATGTAATTTAAAAAGGTAAATATAAGATTGAACATTTAAGATTAACAATTTGTAAAGACGAAAATTTATTCAGCAGATATGTTTTATCATTACGATTTTTTGTCTTTGGTACCATTTTAGGTAAATCTTTATGGCTGGGAGCTACAGTATCAAACAGTGGCATCACGTGGGGCGATGGTCAAGATGTACAATTCACAGACTTCGTCGACAATGACCCTGTATTAAATGATTTTAATTTACTTAAGGTGTCTAGATGTATCATATTAACTCATGATGGTTGGAAAACTGAAAGTTGTGCAATTTTTTTCAACAATCATTTTGTGTGTGAATTTGATCAATGTATTCAATAACTTAAGTGACCTATGTCATACCATTACAGTGTAATATTTCTTTGTTATTCTGTTGTGCCTCTTGATTTATTGGAACTAAGCAATTATTAATGAATATGGATGCTATGATCCCTGGGACAAGTGTTCTAATGTTAATGAGGGGCTCTATTGAGTTTTTAGTTAAAATGCACTCATACCTTGAATTTTTTCTTCTCTTCTTCCAAGTATTGAAATACCTCATCAAGTTTATATATACAGTACCTGGCCATAGGCCTGTCATAAAAAATGCCGAAATATCAAAATTCAGAAAGCCATGTTTTTCTTCTTTAGTGTTGGTTAATAAATCACTCTAAACAAGCTGCTGTTAAATAGTTCTCTTTTATAGAGTGTATACAATAATTTAATGACGTCATTTTATAAAAGTGACGTATTATTTGTCAAATATTTAGCAACTGACAAGATGGCTACTAAAGGTTACCAAATGTCTATTTTCCCTATGAAACCTGAGTGTCTTGGTGTCCATGGAAACGGAAAGTTTGGGGGTGTATTACTTATGAAGGAGTCTGAACATTTACATAAAAGGACGGCAATATTAATTCCTAAAAATACATAAACATTTTGGATACAAATTTGTGACCTGTTATTTTACGTCATTTCCAAAATGGTGACTAGTTATTCCAATGATATTGCACCGTTTCACTCTAACTTCACGAAATTATGGAAAAACGAAATTAAATGTCTTACTTGACCATCACTATCTCCCGATATCAATGTAATTGAAAATGTATTGAGAACTCCTAAAAATATCTCTTCAGTGGCAGAAAAACAATAATTATAATTGCGAAGACCTCAAGTTGAAAGTATTGGAAATATGGCGGTCATTGCCTCAGCATTACATTCAGAGTCTGTACGCCTCAATTCCAGGGCGAATTCTACAAGTTATTAAATCTAAGGGTCATGCAACTAAGTTCTAGAGATTGAAGGATAAGTTCTTAAAATTTTGGATTTTTTTCATTCTGGATTTTTACATTCACGCTGTTCGCGTTACATTACGGTCAGCCATTTTATGACAAACATATAGCCAGGTACTGTAGTTATGATAAACAACTTCTGAAATTGTGAAATTCATGGCCATTTTGGTCAGAAGTGTGAATATTAAATATAAAGAAATAAACAGTATTCAATCTAAAAAAGTCCATAAAACATTACAAAATAGACGCAGAGGAAACATGAACCTCTAAAACATCAGAGATGGGATCAGGTGCCGTGAAGGAGTGGTATAAGGGCGGGGCTTGTTTGATATTATATACTCAAGTGTCCATTAAAACACTTGCGACTAGCGTTTTTGGTTTCATATATACTCATTGAATATTTACAGTTTTACGATATCTGTTTCCTTTAATGTTTAACTTTTGTATTTTGATTTACTAAGTTCATAATTTTGTTTATTGGTTCACAGTGATACTTTGATTTTCCATGACATTTTTTATATTATCTAGCTATTGTACTTTCGTAGATAATTTGTCTTTCAAGTTCTTTTTTATATTTTATTTAATTAATACTTTACTTATTTTATTTCCTGATTTGAAAATTTACATTGAACTTTAATTTGGGTTACTTTGATACTTCAGTGTACCACGGTATGTTAATTATAAACCTCTACTGTGCACTTTTTTTTACATGTTATTATGACTATACTTAACTTTCATACTTCTCATTTGTGTGTGTATTTTACAAATCATAATTATATTAATCTTTTTCTAAATATTAAAAAAAAATATTTCCAATTGTGTTCTCCATCTATGAGCCCTATTTTAATGGTCTTTATTCAGCACTGAGAACTTTTACATATTGAATTGACTAATCTTGGTCTTCCGGTTTATTTTTAAGAGTTGTTGTCCCTACTGTATCGTGTTTTGTAAACATTTTTTCATAATTTTTGGCCTTAGTATACCGTTCAGGGATTCTGATTGAATAAAGTTAAAATTCGCACATGTATGTGCTTGTTAAATGTTGTACATATGCTTGTATATTATAATTGTAAGTAAGCACGGTAACCGTAACCGTTATGATCTTCGGGAGTATTTAAATTGGTTTTTAACTAACAGCGTATATTTCTGCATAAAATTTTTTTTTTTACCTTGTCTAACTTTATCTCTTGGGTTCGTGATTTGGCGCAACCTTGAAATTGCTTCGTGTGAGAAGGCTTTCAAAAATGTCGTGTGCCTTTTCTAGCCCAGTGGCTCTAGAAGGTTCTCTTATCACTTAAAAACTAATATCACCCTCCCTTTATCTTATTCATCTTTTAAAAGAAATTTTGGTCCTTCGTTACGAATTCAATTTCCGTTAACGAAAGATATACTCTGTTGCAGTTGAAGCGAAATCCAAAAAAAAGTTTCAATTGTTCAGATTGATGGACTTTCCAATGGAAGGCGGACCTCAAAAACACCAATTCGTTCAGTTCAAGGTTCGGGCAAACTAAGAATACAATCCTTCAACATAAATATCACAATGTTGAAGCTATTATAATGACTTTTGTCGAACCTTACATTAAGATAATATTATATTGTATATTTCTCTACTCCTAAAGATCAATCAGCATTGTAAGAATATTTACATGCATTGTAGGTGACCATAAATTATCGAGGATACTTTTAACAGACCTTTAGGTCATGTAAAGCAAGAAACACTGCTGTAGAGCCAAGGTCGTGTCTACCGTATATCTTTGTTACCGTTTATGCCAAGGTTAGGTATATTTTGGAGGGGAGGGGGTCTTGTTCATCTTTTCTCCGCTCGAGTACAGAAAAGAAGATTGACTGATTGTTATGTCATTCACAAAATATTTCACTCATAGACAGACGTCACCGTTTACACTTAAAAGTGAGAATTACTTGGCTATTTTTATCGAATTAAACCTAACACTTTCAAGAACTGTACATTTTCATGTGCCATACAAAGCAAAAATCTTTGTCTTTTTCCTATAATTTTGCTTCAAAGTGAATCTTTTATAGATGTGTATTAAAGCCAAACCTCAATATGTCGAGCAGCCAAGTCGTTAGAGCGGCTCATTCAGTGATCGTAAAGTCGTTTGTTCGAATCACAACAGCGACTGACAAAAGTCGATAAAACACGAGGAAGCAACTGCTCCTTCGCCAAGCGCTGGACACTTTAGAATAAAAAACTGTGGTTTTCCTGGAGAGATACCTTAAAAACGAAACCCCGTGTCACGGAAGGCGTTGGCACGATAGAAAAAAACTGACATCGCCATGATACTGATTGGTGAGTTGTCACCGCTCTAATCGGTATAGGATGGTCTCTACATGGATGAAAAATTCTGGGATGGGACGTAAAGCAACAATTTATATGCCGACTTACAGAAAATTGAGGTACCAGTTGCAGACAATAAAAAAAAAATATACCACTACAAAGTATTGTCATAGATATAATAAAAGAAAATTTCGAGATCATATGAATTTTGAAAAAAAAACAGGTAACAAAATGTTACAAAACATGACATCAAAATACAGACAAAATTAACATCATTTAAATATATTCAAAAATAGACAACATCAAGAGAAATTTCCATACTTTTTTTTCTAAATCCAAAAATCAAGTTTTAATTGCGTATGATTTTCAAAACACAAACAAAATATATATGATTTAAATACATTTGAAGAAAGAAAACATCAACAAAAATTTTAATAATTTTTTCTAAATTCAAAAACAATATTTTGATTGATGCAAATGATTTTGTAATTTTCACTCCAAAGAAGCAGTCATATTTTTAAGGTTGCTCAGCAAATACAAGATCAAACCGACACATAAAGATATGAAGACAATACACAAATGTTCATATTAAGTAGTATTGCCTTTGTATGTTGTGTAAAGAAAAAGAGTTCAGTTTGTAATTTTTTTTATCAGATTTTCAGCTTGAATTTGGCGCACAATCAAACAATATTTATTGAAGTATGCACTTAATCATTAATTAAAACACGGTTATGGTTATTTCTTGGGTAACACTTCAATATTTTGGATAATACTCATGATGTAGAAATTTACAAGACATTAAAATCTTTTTGAAATAAAGAAAGTAAGACTGAGGCATCATTAAAGAGAATGTCTGCAATAGATACGGAATCGGTCTTTCAGACAAAAAAAAACATGCAGTTCGTTTAACATCCGGAATTTTTCTCATTTCCGGGTCATTTCTGTGTATCGTAGTAGTACAAGTCCCCGGATGATTGACGAAACAGAGATTCAATCTGTTTGTTGATTTCCGAAAAAGATGGCCTCGCAGCCGGCTCCATAGCCCAACATTTTTTCATGATCTCATAATGCCTAAAAGAAATAAAATAAAATAATCAAAACAATTATCTCTTGAAAAGATAGACTCAGACTTGGACAATGTACACAATAAAGTCCTCTAAATTCGATTGTTTAATAAACGATATGCCAGATATGTATCGTGTTTATATATACATGTATAGTAAAACAAAAAGCCAAAAACAAAAGAATAATCAAAACATTTAGACTTGGAAATGTAAACGGTAAAATTTTCTAATTTCGAGTATCATTGTGTTTATATACACAGTATGAAGAGTTAAAAATAAAGTAGAATTGGAACGCAAACTGGTCTGTCCTTTGAGAAAACCAATAAATGATGCCCAATTCTTTTTTTGATTATAGATCTGATTGCTTTAAAGAAAACCAGATTGTTAAAGTAATGTATGGGCATGTGAAAGACATTTGAAATCATTTTATATTTACTAACTACCACAAAAATCATTTTCCAAACAAATTCAATTTATATAAGACAGTTATTATCTCCTACGTACACTGCGAAACTTAAAATGTTTATAACTGAATATTCTTTTGATTTGACAACCTTATGAAGAAACAAGATGTTTTGTGAAACATTGATGCCCTCGGCAACTTGTGACTATGATAGAGATTTCGCAAATGCAAGTCAAACTTCAAAGGTCAAAGTTAAAAGATCAAAATTGTTAGCATCCATGGAAAGTTCTTGTAAAAAGGAATAAATCTGTGAAATACATGCACGAAAACCTTTGTACTAAGTGTTCAAAAGTTATGGCAAAGATTAAAGTATTTCAAAACTTGGTCGGGGTCAAAGGTAACAAAAAATATTTATAACCTCTAAAAGTTTTTGTTTCAATGAATACAAATGTAGCGCATGAAGGCCTTAGCACCTACTGTTCAAAAGTTATGGCCCTCATTAAAGCTAAATCAAGGTCAAGGGGACAAATTTTATTGTACTTTAAAAAAAGATCTTGTCACAGGGAATAAACCTGTGGAATATGAAAGTTATAACCCTTTTCACTCAAAACGGACCAGAAAAAAGTTTTTGCGAAAAACAGAAACAGTCGGACGAACATGGCAAAAGCTATAGACACCCCAGAGTTTTTTTGATTACGGGTTATAAAAATTAACATTTATATTATGCTAAATGAAATTTGAGGAGTTTTGAAAAGGTGAAACTTTAACGTACAAATCATCCGAATATTCCGGTTTACTTAGTCGGTTCCCTTGCTTCAGCCATTTTGGAAGGTCTTTACTACGTACGTTGTCATATGGGCTTCCACCTGAAAAGAGATTTGAAATATGATTTCGCCGCGTCAAGGTAAAATTACTTTATGTACGATTTCAGTTAAATGTTGGGAGCAGTCGAAATTCAAAGAATAATTATGGTTGATTTAAAATATTTTACATGGTACGTGATGAATGATAAAGAATTCTCTAGAATTCAGGATAATATGTTTTACGGTGTGACCGTTGGGGCGAGCGCAGTTGTACCATCAAAAACACTTCGAACGTCAAGCCGCACGAGATATCTCGACTAGCTGTGACGTCATACGTCACAAAGCTCGTCGGAGCTTACGGAGACAGCCGAGCGTCTGTTTGAAACTATAGAACTAGTGCAATTTTTGTCGAAAAACATTGCAGAGTTTTTTCTTGTTTCTTTGAAAGATTTCTACCAACTGAAAGTCTGATATATTATGCTTTACGTTATTATTTATTTATTTATTCGGCAATATTCGCGCAAAGGACATTGGGTAGTGCAGGAATTCTGGGAATGTTGCACAGAGAAATTTGGCTGACGTATGTACAGATTTCAATCCGAATTTCCTCTGTTCTTACACGTTAGTCTATTGAGCTCGCTTCGCGAGCGTCGCTGCGCTCGCTATAAAGATTTAGTTTTATACGCAAGTTTCTATTTTCGGAAAATCTTCATATTTTAATGAGAGTTTTTCATCTTTTTTTAGGATCTAGTTCACTCAGTATTTTTCATTAAAAATCGCTCAGAAAATGTTCTGAACACCTTCTGAACGCCAATGTGGTTAAATTGAGAAAAAAAGCACACTTTGTAGATTTCCCATCAGATCACTGTAATAAATGATACAAATATTAATGATGAAGATTTCTGTGTGATTCCGTGTGATTGTGATTTGCCACAATACCAGTTTTTATATTTACCCATGGTAAGGACTTCCAATACAGAGATACCATATGACAATTCCAGTTTATATATTTACCCATGGTAAAGGTATTCCATGCAGTGATACAATATATGATCTAGATTTACCCATGGTAAAGACTTCCCATACAGTGATTCCATATGACCAGACGTCACTTTTCTCGGATGCAGTGCCAGACTTATTCAAACATTCGGGAGCCATCCATTTCACTGGTATTCTTTCCTATAAATGAATTAAAATCTTTTTTTGTGTTTCGTTTAGATGTAATACGCTCCGGGTGATAGACCAAGGCAAAAGTGGCTAAGTACATGTTCTGAATTTTAATTTGAACCAAGATATTATAATTATTTTCCATATGTCTGAATCCAAAGCACGTATTTCCACATTCAAATTAAAAAGTACATATTTAAAGACGATATTATTAAATTGTCCTACAAGTAGTACATTTTTTTTTTTTTGAATTTGAAATTTTAAAATACGTTTAATATTCCTAGTTTTTCAACCTGTTACAAATTCATTCATATGAAATCAGAAAAATTGAAACAAAGGTACTTCGAGAAACGGTGGATCACATACGGTAGTTGATTAAAAAAAGCCATAGAAGTTAAGGTGAGTTTATATGTGATAATAGTGAAGAAGGGATGTTTACATATTCATTCTGACCTTTCTAGATGACTCATCCTCTTCGTCGCCTTGTCGTGGTCCAAACCCTGCTACCTTAGCACTCAGGTTCTTACTGAGAAATACGTTCCTAGCTGCAAGTCTCATGTGAATAATCTGAGGATGTACAAGGTTATCGTTATATATTGACGATCGATAGATGTACAATGATATAGTTATATATGGATGATCTATGGATGTACAATAATATTGTTATATGTGCATGTTCTATAGATTTATAATGTTATCTTTATACGTGGATGATTCATACATGTTCAATTTTATTGTGATGTGTTGATGATCTATTGATGTACAATGATATCGTTATACGTGGATGTACAGTTTTATCGTTATATATATGTTGATGATCTATGGATGTTCAATGTTAACGTTATATGTGGATCCATAGATGTATAATGTTAGAGTTATATGTGTATAATCTACAAACATTCAATGTTATCTTTATATATGGATGATTTATAGATGTACAATCATATCGTTACATGTCGATGATGTATTGGTTATCACTTTTATAATCATATATATGTAGAAGATCTATGGATGTACAATGTAATCGTTATATGTGGAGGATTTTTGGATGAACCACGTTGTGTGCGGAATATCTATACGACTATAGATGGACAATGATATAGTACAATGTGGATGATCTATCGATGTACAATGCTATCCTTATATGTGGATGATCTGTGTGTGTGTGTACAATGTTATTGTAATGTGGATGATATATTGGTGATCAATGCTTTATTTATGTGTGGATGTTATAGTAATATAACATTATCGTTATGTATGGATAGATATCATCAATATATCAGGTTTGGTAATAATTGGAATTTAACTTGTAAGAAATATATGAATTTTTATGTTATATCGGGAGCCACCTTTTCATAATGTTAATTATTCTCTCCCAACTCAATATTTTTTTAAGAAATTTGTTTTAGGGGATTATTTTTACTTCAAAATCACTCGCAGATGAAAAGATAGAATAGTTTTATTGAGATGAGAAAACTTCTGAATAAAGAAAAAATATATAAGGGAGGTTATTACATGCCTGTGTTGGGCCATGTTTTGTCAATCGTTTGGGAAATGACAAACAAACATATAACGTAAATGAGAAAAGAAAAAAACCCTCTCTGTTTATTACCTCTTTACTCGCTAAGAACATCATTCCTCTAGAAATGTCGTAGGAAAACCGGAAGAGACTCTCAATGACGTCATCAGAGACCGAACTCTGTCGATCCACCAACCAGTCCTTCAGAGTCCCATTCTCACAATATTCCAAAAGCATAAATGGGCCAACTAAAAAATAGTTTAATTCAAATATAACTAAAAACCTTATTTTACTTTTTTTTGTCCTTTTTCATTTTCTAAGAAATCTATATGTTTACTTAAGACAACCATCTTTTCTCCGCGATTCATGATTCTGTGGGATCACAATTTCGGTTTATTTTTTTTAGTAAGGATGTACTGGTATACGTGGATTTTTTGGCCGATATAAAATTAAAATGCACCTTATGAACGCTATGACAAATTCCTGACTGCATGTTAGTAATATTATAGCTCCATTGCATTATATTATTAGACTGGCCTTTCTGAAATTTTAAGATTTCTCTATACAAGTTTTATATCTTACTAGACTGCTCTGCTGTCACTGCTCCTATAAACCCGAGGATACACGGATGATCCCCAACCTTTGTTCCGAAAAAATTAATCTTCGCCATCATCAGCACTTTGTCCTCGTCAGTGTAACCATCTGTCAAAACATTCTTAAAATGCGTCAACTGATTATGTTATATTATTTAAAAAAAATATCTTGCTCAATAAACTCACATTGAAAATTGTAGACAAACCACGTGATGATTTATTGGGAAGTTATTGGTTTCTTACAGTAGAAATGTTTATTTTGGAATTTAAGAAATCAATTTCATTTTTTTTAATTTTATGCCAATAAGAATATCCGAGTGCTTAAAATCAAAACTACATGAACTATTCTTCAAATTAAAATATATTTAAAACAAAAAAGACAAATTGAGAACAATATTAAACCTTTAAGTGTTTTTGCTACGCATTCCTTTGGTTTTCCATTTTTGTACACCGTGGCTTTATAAATCATGGCGAACCTCCCGGTCTTAAGCAGGGCACCTAGCGACACGTCCTCCATCTTATAATGCCAGTCCGGCTCCTTCTCAAACGTGAGTCCCCCGTATAAATAAATGTCCTCCTCTTCATATCCCCCGGTCTAATTAATGTTATCATGTTATTAATGTAATCATATAATAAATGTAATAATGTTATTAATGTTAGTATCTAATTATTGTAATATTACTATCTCTATCTTGTAGAGCCAGTCTGACTCCTTTCCAAACGTGAGTCGCCCATATAAATAAATGTCTTCCTCTTCATATCCCCATTTCTAATTAATATAATAATGTAATGAATATTTGTATATAATTATTGTAATCATGTTATAACTGTAATCATGTGACTTTTTAAGTATCGTATTAATGTAGTCATATAATTTATGTTAGCATGTATTAAATGTTATCATGTAATTAATGTTAATATCTAATTACCATACTAATATAATCTCTATCTTGAAGTGTCAGTCTGGTTCCTTCTGAAAAGTGAGTCTTCCGTATGAATTAATGGCCTCCTCTTTTTATCATTCGGTCTTATTAGTGTAATTAATGTAATTGTGTAGTTTATGTACTCGTCAATGAAATGTTATCATGTTATCAATGAAATCATATAATTCATGTTATAATGTTTTATTATTAAAACATAAGAAAAAACACAATCATGTGTTAAATGTTATCATGTAAATAAATGCATGGTGTACATCAATGTAAATATGTAATAAATGGTATCCTTTCATTCATGTTATTGTTTGAGAAATGTTATCATGTTTACACAATTCTTTCGTGTAATATGATTTTTTAAAATTATTGTAGCTGTGAAAATAAAGCAAATGTGTAATTCATGTAATTGTGAAATAAATGTAATTGTGTTGTGTAATTAATGTTATCTTATAATTAATGTTATTATATGATTTTAAAAAATATAATTTTTTTATATAATAAATCTAATCGTGTAATTATTCTAAACTTAAAATTAACTCACCCATGGAATCGATGCATTTTAACGCTATTACTAAATACAAGAAATCATATTCCCTTAAGGCCAGTTAATGCAGTTAATATATCCGTTTGTAATTAGTGTAATTTCTGCTATTGAAACAATACGAAAAAATTTCCAGTAAAAATGATAAAGCTTTGTTTTCATGTATACATGATAATAATGCATTCTTTTAATTGATACTGTTTAGTAATTAATGACATTGTGTGATTGAAACAATAAAAATAAAACACAGTTCGTTGTCAATCAATTGATATTGCAGATCAAAAAATCTTTCAAAAATATAAACGGTAAATCTTACTTAACATTAAATGATGGTAAAAGACATTATAAAAACTTTTTATTTCTTATGAATATATTGTTTTACTGCATTTAGGGATACACGAATTTATCCATTAAAACAGTAAAACATATTTGCTTTCAAACTTTTCATTTGACAATAGTAAGAAAAGGTAGGGAGGGAAATTCTTTTAAAATTGTATTGAGCTATAATAATATTAACATCAAAGGGAACTTTAAAAGTAACGATACAAATGATGTAAGGTTATTTTGGTCTATTAGATATCCATCCATACCACTTATATTTATATTTAAGGGGGCCGACTATAGTTTCCATTGCGCACCATTTCGCGCATCATAGTAAGATGAAGCATATTTACGGTTTTAATGCAACTTTTTTCGCTTAATCATTAAAATTAAACAAAATTAAGAAAATATAGGTATAAAAATGTAATTACAATTTGATATCTGATTTTTTAACCGATTTTGCAATTGATAGGTAGGTTGATGTCGTTCCAGTGTGTTTTTGACGTTATGATAATCTGTAGCTCTTAAAGAAAGGGGTAATAAAATATTATTTAAGAAAAAGTAATAAACATACGCTCTTGAAATTTAAAACACAGAAAATTGAGAATATCTCCAATATTTTTATTATGTTTTCATGTGAATCCACTGTGTGCGTCATATTTTGTAATACTCTATAAAAATAGTAAAATTTGCTAATTTTTTGCATTTTGAGATGCCCTCTCTGGTAACAAGACGGTAGAATTTTGTGTTTCTTATATATATTGTATAATATAGTATTACTCATCAAATATTATAGTTTGAACAAAATGTCTATTGTAGTATTTGTATAATTTGCTTTAAAGTGCTAAAATTTGGCATTTTTATATACAATCCTATAGTAAATGTACCTGTTTTTGAGACGGTCCCTCAAAAATACCTGGACGGTAGATTTCCCCCAAACTTTGCATATACACTGAAGTTAATGTAAGTTATATATGGACGTATAAAAATGAAGAGTTTCGCTATTGTAGTTTTCACACAATAAAACTATAGTCGGCCCCCTTAAAAAGCAAATAAATTTATCCAATAACATTAAAGGATTATAAGAAAGTATTTCCTTCGTGGAGAACACACCAATCAATGTAAACTTACATTATACTGCTGGTACCCGATCGCTCCGGCGCCATCTTTGTGTCGCCTTATTGTGTTCCTGATCGGTGCAATGATGACTTCTGCTTTGCGAAGACGACCAGTTTTATACAACACCAGCACGAAAATCACGAACAACAGCAGAAGACAAATGGCTGCGAAAAAAAAAGTAAAACCCAAGATTAAACGAATGAAGGGATGAATGGGTCAGTCATGAAGTAAGGAAAGAAATAATCACACATTCTGGAAGTCTCTTCCAATAATCATTTTTGTGCGTTTAAAATTTTTAATTTTACAGACACCCCCTTCCTACCCTCCTCAAAAATAAAATGTTTTACCGACAACAATTCCGGATATTCCACCCGGGGATAGTCCGGTCTGTCCAACAGGTCCAGCTGTAAACAAAAACATAATACAGGACACTTGGAAACTAAATTAAGCTTGATTTTTGATGTCTATATTTTCTATTCTCCATTTTTTCATCCTTTACTATTGCTTTGTCTTTTATCATTTACGGATACCATTTATTAAATCCTTTATATTTTTATGCCTCTGGACCTAAAGATCCTGTGGTATATTGTTCTTGTCCTGTCTTTCTGTTTTCAATTTTAACCTAGTCCATATTGACCATAATTATTGCGTAATCAAGGGTAAGTGCTTTATTCTACCATTAGGGACATAGTATTTTACAAACATATAACGTTACAATTTGTAACTGCATTACACTTACAAGTCGTCGTGAAGACGAAAAACAAAGGGTCGCTTATATCACCGCCATCATATTCTATGGTGAAGCTGACGTTATACCGGGTGAGTGGTTTCAAGCCTCGGAGATCAAACCTGCTGACCCTGGCGTTCACCAGCTTTCTATGCTTTTCCCCGTCATTGTATTCTAAAATGATGTTCTGGCGGCTATAGCAAGTGTCTGTCAGATTCCACCCAAATCGAACCCCACTTCCGGTGTTGTCCAGTAGAATTACGGATTTCACGGTTTGATCTGTTAATGCCAAAACATACCACTGAAATCTTGGTTTCATCTCTCTGAACATGAAATGTCCTAATAATCGAAAGACTTTGCAAGAGAGCAGAATGTGTACTGCATGTTCATTGAAAAAAAGATTATTATGGCATTGTATATTTCTTAATGATACGTAATTATGACTTTCTTTGTAAATTAATAAATTAATTTTTTTTTTTTTTACTTTTTGGTTTTATTTATCTATATATTTAACATATATATTTTACTTTACAAATAAAATTAGGATACAAAGACTTGCATTCACTTACATTCTCCGATTCCATTAAATTCTCCTAGATTGACCTCAACTGTCGTCTGATTTAGCATCATGGCGCCATTATAGGCCGTGACCTCTACAGCAAACTGATCAGACGCCTGTCTCTCTTTCGGAACTCGGAACCAACAATTGTTTATCTCCAGTTCTTGTTGGTAAAAATAGAATAAATCCCGAACCTTGTACGACTCATCGGGGTTACCTCTTGCCTAAAAAGAAAAAAAATAAACAAAAAATCAATACTTTGAAATCTGTCATTGACAATTTATCTTTGAGTTCTTTAAAATTGTGAATGTAATGTGCACAACTAAGTAGGTTCTCATTTTGATACACCATGGGGTTAAATTAGGAACCTACCGGCTTTCGTACTTCGGCAGTATATTGTTCAAATAAATACAGTTTTTTTTATTTGAAAATGAATTGAGAAACAAAATATTTTAAAATACATATGTAAAAAATACTATCTTTAATTAAATTTGTTGAGATTGTTGCAGTATCTACGAGTCTGACAAATACCGGTATGTATTATTGTTTGGAAATTTACAGGAAATCCTATTAAATTCAGACTTCTTCGTTCCGCGCCATATTATATAGGACGCGGATCTAATAAGTCAGTAAATAGGATATTTTTACTTGCAGAGATACTGATGTTTTGAGATTCTCACAAATAATGAGATGCACGTACTCTATACTGTTGAACAAATGTATTTTAAGCTGATGAGATGCAGCTTTTGAGTTGTTAACAGTGCTGAAAAGTTGACAATTCGTGAGATACTAAATGTTGTTGAAAATCTTACATTCATTAAGAACTGATAAATGTTTAGATATTGATAGCTATTGAGATACGGAGAGTTGAGATACTTATAGTTGTTGAAATACTAAAAAATATTAAAATAACTCACATGTCCAGTTTTTCAGAAACTTAGTACTTAAATATATATTTACATGTACTATCTATTATTGATATAAATGTAGTACTTGTAATTGAGATATGTACTAACCGTTGTAGAACTGTTGACTCTAACAGTACCGTTTTCTGCTACAGAACTGTTGGATTTATTTATTATGCGGAAGTATATCTGAGAAATACCGCTGTGTTCATCCGCAGCTCGGAACCAAAGTCTAAAATATTCACCATCCATAACACCATAGCACGTACATTTTTATTTGAAATAAATGGAAGATATCTTACAGCTTTACATTATAAAAATGTCGACACTAATTCAAAATTGTTCATTATCTTAAATAATGACAAACAAATGTGTACTAGAGTAATGTCAGTTTTAGGTGCCAACAAACAATGTTGAGTAGTGCATCTACTTTAGTAAACTTTGGCACTAATTTTTTTTAAATATATTAAGTATGGTCTAAAAATAGCTAAGGAAATAACAATTTACATATTTTGGAGTTTTACAGGTATATATACTATACTGCATTCTGGGGCACAGGAAAAAATTAGCACAAAATAATTTTCAAATTGATGCTTATGATAAACAGATGTAATTTAACCGTCCTGGCTCCCATATTACATTAATATTTATTGTACTCACTTGCTGCCGTATGTATATTTCGATCCCATGTTCTTCATAAAGCTTGCCTTATACAGTAGAGGTCCAGAAGCATCAAACCCCAACTGAATGAGGGATACATTCCTGTTCCCCATGGCATCCTCCGCTCTGACCCACAACTTTACCGAATCCCCCTCCCTGACCACTCTACTGAGGGAGCGGGAAAATGTTGTAGTTAAACTCTGGTTATCCCAGCCAGCAGGTGAATTAACATCAATAGTTTGCTCTCCTGTCTCGTCAAAATATGTTTCAAATCTGCCAAATAATTATGTTATCAAGGTTCAAAAACATGTATATAAAGACCGATTAGGCTGAATTTGATTAGGTTAAATCAGTACACATTTGTAGCAAAGAAAGGATTTGACAATCATTCTGATGATGAAATTTTTTCACCAATAGTAATAAACAGCATAATTATGTTTATTCTATGAACATAACAGTGGGGTAATATGAAATATTTTCAGGCATTTCTAGTGATTTGCTTTAACCGTGTTTTACTGTATCAGCAAATTATGGTCTTCTATGTTTCAAATGGTCTCTGACTTGCCTCCTTATTCCGAGTTTGTTTGGAATCTGTTCCTGTGGTCGTGCGTCTGTCCCTGATTCTTTGTACTTGGAGCTCACGGTTTTGGGGAACACACCACGATCCGCGTCTTTGTCTTCTAGCTGCGGTTGGTAATCTTCAATTGTGTTAAGAAACCCTCCCTCGTGATGAAGACGATTTATGAAATGCCCCTCCCATGAGAATTCCACACGAACATTACTTTGTGATGGCGCCGACAAGATCTGCCATTTATAGCTAGCATTTGGTGAACCTGATAGAGCCTTTATGTCATTATCCCCCGTTTGTATTTCTATACCTGATGAACTTGGATCGTAAACTACATAGCGAGCCACGTATTCAGAATTGTTTGCTCTGTCCGAGGCCTCTAGGATCATTGCATAAACACCCGGTCTTTGTGGTGAATACGTCATCACTTTCTCGGCATCAGAATGGTTGTACTTCATACTAGATATTGGGTCCAAGAAAGCATTACAGGTTTCTCCAAACTGTGGATTTATACAATTGTCTTTGGTTCTTTTTACGTATCGCAGAATTCCGCTTTGATTTTGAAGTTCAAAGATTTCCCAGTTGTAACTCTCCATTCCAGAAAGCATATCATTCCATCCTGACCAACGAGTTTCAATGGGTTTCTGTGAAATTTAAAAACAGAAAATACATATATGTGCCTTGCATGTTTATACATATTTCTTACGTCCTTAAAACGAAAAACATTTCAGTCACCAAAACAAATCTTTAAGGACATTTTGTCCCTCAAAGAAAAATGTAAAGCATATATAAAACCAACAGATATGTAAATATGAAATTCAATGAACTTCATGTTTATTTGGCTTTATCACTAAAGAGTACAGAATTTAATTTATCTGATACAATACCTTTGAATTTTGAATTAAAGAACTTCAGAGCAGACGCTCTGACCACTGCGTCACGCAGATAACAGAATGTTTAATGTCATATTGGTATCTGAACTACAAACTTACTTTTGCGTAAATTTATAACCAAGATATTCTCACGTTTGAACATCTGTGTGCAGTGAAGGGATGGGTCAATTCATTTTAAAAAGTAATTCATTAAATAACAATTACTTTGACTTTTTCTTCAATTGAATTACAGGCTTTCTAAGATACGTAATTGTTTAAATTACAAAAACTTCATATTTTAGAAAATCACAGGGCAATATTTATACTGTAACCGTACCTTGTTCTTTCATTCATATAATTTTGTTTAAAGGTTAATATAATTATCAAATTAAAAGAAAATTTTCTTTTGACAAAATAGCGGATCATTTTCACTTAACATGATTATTTCCATGCATTGGCTTTGTCCTTTAAAAAAAATAATGTGATGAATACCTCTTTATATGACTTGGTTTGTTTTAATTGCAATATACAGCAGCTGCTGTGATCTGAAGGGCAATTATCTCCAACTAACAATAGAGAACTCAATTAATGACCCACTCATTCCTTTTAACTTATTTTGACACACACATTCTTATTCTTCATTGATCACACAACAGAGATTGAAATATAATAGATGTGTGTCTCACAGCGCTAGCTAAATAGATCTAAGAAGATGGTGTTCGAAATTCACATAAACATAAACCAAAAAATCAAAGAACTTTATTCGGTAGTAACCAATATTTGCCCCAAAAATCAAATTTTGACGGAGTAAAATTTAATTTTGTTTTAAAACAGGTGGATTCATGCTGACTTCAAAGTAATGAATGTTTTCGTAAGCAATGACGTCATGTGTTTGAAATGACGTCAGGAAAATGACGTAAATCTTAAACCATGATTTCTATAGAAAAATGTAAAAAATGCGTCAATATTTTGAGTAAAAAACATCGAGCGCATGTGTGTTCAGGCTCAATATTTTGAAACAATGTGTAGAATAATAATATCAATTAAATATGCAAATATTGTTCCTGAACACACATGCGCTCTATAAAGTCTATAAATAAAATAGTTGAAATTTTGTCCATTTTGTCCTTTTTCTGAAAAATAATACAAAATCCGACGAGTTTGTGACGTCATAAATAAAAATAATTGTCAATAACCTACTTTAAAACTATAATATGTTTTGTTAATTTATATTTTTCATACAATTATTACAATACAACTAATTCTAAGTATTTTTCAAAATTTAACTTTAGTGGGGGCAAAGATAAGCAATATACCGAATATAGTTCTTTTATACAACCATTTTAAAAAAAGATGATTATGATTATATTTATTATTATTATTATTATCATTATTATATGATCTGCCTTCTGTGTAATTATAGGATTGAGGATGTGATGTTTTGCAATACAAAATGATAGCCAAATTGGGAGTTAGTGGTATTTATGAAGAACAATGTAATTGAATGTAATCGAAAAAGTAATTGAAAATTAAATAGGGTTTTTTTTTCAATGTAATAAATGAAATTATATTTACAAGTAATTGAAAAAATGTTTCATTACAGATTACTTCCTATTACTTCAGAAAAGTTATTAATTACAGTCAATTTCAATAACTTTTTTTCAATTACTACCCCTGGTAAAGTGTAGTTCGAAAGACTTTTCCTTACTTTTGTGAAAGATTCCATCACTCTAAATGCTGAGTTAGTATTGGGAACGGGTTTGTCTAGGTCTATTTCATAAGTAACAGATGCTGTAGAGGATGTTTGCTGTCTAAAAGGAAGTCGAACTCCACCAGAAAGAACCTCGTATCCCCCGTTCTCAACTGTAAACTTCAATGTGAATCTGGTAAATATGAATGAAAAACTTAATAAAGATGTATTTATAGGCTCTTCGTTTAATACAAACGTTAAAAGATAATAATTTTGTAATTTGAAGTTCAATTAATCAACTACTGTAAACCAACTTTTATTCGCGTTCGAGAAATTTTCGCGAAGTTCGCGAGAGCCTCGTCATCGCGATTTTTTCTCGCCGCGAACGGGTCCTTACAGTCTCTTTTTCTATTAAAACAGTTCCAAAAAAGGATTGATCGCGAAAATTAATCGTCGCAAACTACTTTACTCCCGGTAAATCGCGAAATAAAGTCGCCGCGAATAAAAGTTCGTTTACAATATTTTTGGAATTTTTAGAGGAAGCAATTTTGTTTAGTGTTATAAAATTCAAATTTCTTAAAAGCAGACGAGTTACTTAAAGTTTTGAAAAATAAAGTTTAAAGTTATTACTCTTGCTATCAGAAATTAGTGTACTATGCTAGTAGCAGTAACAAAATAAGACTGCTTATTTATTGCAGTATGTTTTCTTAAAACTTCATTTACTAGAACTTTTATAGATTTATAGATTTTTTTTCAAATTCTTTGCTCCTTTGGTGTACATACATACAATTATCGTCTGTTAAAAAATGCAATTTAAGCTGCAGATATCGATTTTTTGCCTTTCAGGTTTGATACTACAGAGCACTGAAAATTTAGTGAACGACATGATTGGGAAAGAATCACAACTAACGAGCTACGGAATATAGTTGATTTTATCAATACTGCTAAGAATCACAAAACAAACAATATGGCGTCAAAGGAAGAAAGAATATTCGTATTTTGAGCCCGATTAACAAATCAGTCACACAGTCAACACCTTAGGCCTGTTCAAAAGAGTGAACGTTCGCGAGCGTCCACCAAAATTCCTTATACCTCATATAGAAATGTTCGCGAGCGATTGCTCTGTAAAGCAGACCTCTATGTTGGCGCAATGTGCCTAGCATTCTATAAATCAAAGTGTTCACTTACACATCACCGCTGTCGCTAGCCAGTGGGTTAAAAAACTCCACCCGACATTCCTGTAAGGTACTGTCTGGGTTATTCTCGGAAACTTCACGACAGGTGCTAGAATTACCTCCCGCTCTTTGTTGGACCCCGTCTAAACAGTAAGTAATCCAAATCATTTAAAATATCGACTCTAGAGAGAAAACAGATGTTATCATGCATGCTTTTCATGAAATACAGTAAAGTATAATTAAAAAGTACACATGTATACTGTCAAATTATTTCGACGGAAGAGGTACAATTATATTCATCAAATTAGAAAAATCTATGCATATAATTCACTCAAATTCAAGAACTTCTTTTTTCTTACAGGAGGTCGATTGTATAGGAAAATGTTAATTATAATCTAGATACCAGGTCTGTACAACCTTGTAAACATACTCAAAGTAACATGTTAATATTGTATAAAAAAATCACCTTGCAAAAGTAAAAACGTTTTGCAAGAATTCTGCCTCACAAGCAAAAGTTTATGTATGTACGGATACCAACTTTTGTCACAATTCTCACTGAATCATGTGTTAGTCAGAAAATCTTGATAACATGTAACCTTATTTGTTACAAAGTAATAACCACAGGAAATTAATCACATTGCTCCTATTTTTTTTTATAAAAAAAACTCTATATGTAAACGATTTCTAGTGGTTCGTGGTGTGATATGTCATATAATTTACCAAACTGCCATTGCCATTTAACCCTTCTTACTTTTAAGTTTTTGTAGTTCCCATTCCATTACTGCTTTAGTCACGCCTATTCTGGACTCAGAAACGTAGCTTGGTCGGGCTGAAAGCTGATCATCTAGACCAAATACTGCAGAGATACTCGCCCGGATTTCATTAAATCTCTTAAAGTTTGCCCAGATAGACGCACTAGGGACACTTCCGGTTCCGAGTGTGGTGGCATCAGTGGTGAAGTTATAGATGTCCATCAGTTTAGTCGGATGGTGGTACGCCAAAACAGCTGAGGCCAGGGTGATTGTAGGAGACTGTGTAACTAAAATGTGAATTATATATATGAACGTTTATTCAGTTGACGGAGAAAATCAGTGGGAGAAGCACTGACTTTTATAGTTAATAAATTAAACCTTGGACAGAATTACAGAAGAAGGATATGGAGCTAACGAACAGTATTCAAGATCAAAGTGCATAAAACAATACAAAATAGGAGCAGAGCAAACACGGACCTCCGAAGTATCAGAGGTGGGATCAGGTACCATGGAGGAGTGAGCATCCCCTGCTGACCGAGTAGATAAGAAACCACTTCTAATGGTCATAGAAATGATGTTAGGGGCACTAACCAGTGGAGTTAAGGGTAGGTTAGTTGTCTTATTCCTCAAGGACAACTTATTTGTGCTATGAATAACCCATGATTTTCACTAAATTAAATGTTAAGCTAAGTATTTATATCGTAAAATAGCTTCCGCACATTGTTCTAATGTAAAAGTAAGCCATCAACAGTAAAAGTCAACGTCCTCGCAAAAGTCTTACATGAAAATTAGATTGAATATCGAGTGTCTGTCCATAATATACAGCTCACGATTTTTTTTAACCTCACATGTTTTTTTACACTAATTAAGGTCATATTGTTATAATACAAAATTATGTGACGTGAAAACAAAATATACATTTGTATTTTAAAGAAGACTGATATAACTTAATTCTGATCATATTCCATTACATGTACTTTAAACATAATCCACACGTAATAATTGGTAGGATTTCCATATGCTCTTGGATGATATATTGTAAGAGTTTCCAAATGGATCTTTCATGGTTTTTCTTCAAATGCAACCGTCTTTGTATCCGTTCATTTTAAAGCATGCTTTTGCCTTGCCTTAATACAAGAACAGTGCAGTTAATGTAACTTCTGTATTTTCTGTACATTGATATGACACTTATGCGCAAGATGATAGAAGTATTTCCATCTGTTGGACTGCTTTCCATGTTAAAAAGATGGCATTTTTTCAGGTTAGCTTCCTGAAATCTAGCATCACGAAAGATGCCTTCGAGCACAAAATTTCAGAGTTTCAGACCATAAATGTAAAAGTATTTTCTTCTCAATATTTACAATTTACTTTGTTGAAGGATAAACAATACTTTATTATCCTGTACTTTCACATGATTTCGTTGGGCAGTTTTGTCATTTTTCGGCGCTGCATTTCGACAAAATCAAGATAAGTACGGAAAATGTGCAACCTACTTAGAAAAGTTCTCATCTGAAAGAATTTAGTTTGAACATTTCAACTAAATAGTATAAAAAAAAGTTCGATTAATCAATTTGTAAATACCTATGATAGAATCATACACATTTAACATCATACAATTTATAGACAAATTCCCTTTTAGAGCATTGACGTTTAAAACTTGATATAATGATTTTAGAGAATATGCACCTTTAACATGAATATGTAATAATATAAGGGTTATGTCTCGTACTGAAACTCAATTATTTTAAGTTTAATTGCAAGAAAAATTTGACTTTAATTTGTGCGAAAAACCATGTGAGTTTTAAAGGTGCCTTGAGCTGTATGCGTTCACAATTGTGGAATCATCAATGTTCGCGGGAACCAATTGTTAGTTGATTTCGTGGGTCATCCTTATCCACGAATTTACATCCCCATGAACCATTATTTGGTCAACATATCTATTCATTGAATATTCTGCCCTATAAAAGTAACCCTCGAAATAACTTCTCCGCGAATCAGATAAATTTTAATTTGCTTACAAACATTGAGCCCCCAAAAATTAAACTCATAATCAAATATTTAGGATAATTCAGGCTGCAATAAATGTCAAGCAATGAAGTAACTATTACTTATAAAACAAACAAAATTGATCCATACAATTCAATAACGACATTGTAGCAGTGTTATTGATACTAACTTGATGACATTGTAGCAGTGTTATTGATACTTACTTGATGACATTGTAGCAGTGTTATTGAGGTTTACCTGATGACATTGTAGCAGTGTTATTGATACTTACTTGATGACATTGTAGCAGTGTAATTGAGGATTACTTGATGACATTGTAGCAGTGTTATTGATACTTACTTGATGACATCGTAGCAGTGTTATTGATACTTACTTGATGACATTGTAGCAATGTTATTGAGGTTTACTTGATGACATTGTAGCAGTGTTATTGAGGTTTACTTGATGACATTGTAGCAGTATCATTGAGGATTACTTGATGACATTGTAGCAGTGTTATTGAGGTTTACTTGATGACATTGTAGCAGTGTTATTGATACTTACTTGATGACATTGTAGCAGTGTTATTGATACTTACTTGTTGACATTGTAGCAGTGTTATAAAGACTTACTTGATGACATTGTAGCAGTGTAATTGATACTTACTTGATGACATTGAAGCAGTTTTATGGATACTTACTTGATGACATTGTAGCAGTGTTATTGATACTTACTTGTTGACATTGTACCAGTGTTATCAAGACTTACTTGATGACATTGTAGCAGTGTTATTGAGGTTTACTTGATGACATTGTAGCAGTGTTATTGAGGATAACTTGATGACACTGTAGCAGTGTTATTGAGACTTACTTGATGACATTGTAGCAGTGTTATTAAGGTTTACTTGATGACATTGTAGCAGTATTATTATGATTTACTTGATGACATTGTAGCAGTGTTATTGATACTTACTTGTTGACGTTGTAGCAGTGTTATTGATACTTACTTGATGACATTGTAGCAGTGTTATTGATACTTACTTGATGACATTGTAGCAGTGCTATTGAGGATTACTTGATGACATTGTAGCAGTGTTATTGAGACTTACCTGATGACATTGTAGCAGTGTTATTGATACTTACTTGATGACATTTAACAGTGTTATTGATACTTACTTGATGACATTGTAGCAGTGTTATTGAGGATTACTTGATGACATTGTAGCAGTGTTATTGATATTTACTTGATGACATTGTAGCAGTGCTATTGAGGTTTACTTGATGACATTGTAGCAGTGTTATTGATACTTACTTGATGACATTGTAGCAGTGTTATTGATACTTACTTGATGACACTGTAGCAGTGTTATTGAGGCTTACTTGATGACATTGTAGCAGTGTTATTGATACTTACTTGATGACATTGTAGCAGTGTTATTGATATTTACTTGATGACATTGTAGCAGTGTTATTGATATTTACTTGATGACATTGTAGCAGTGTTATTGAGATTTACTTTATGACATTGTAGCAGTGTTATTGATACTTACTTGATGACATTGTAGCAGTGTTACTGATACTTACTTGATGACATTGTAGCAGTGTTATTGATATTTACTTGATGACATTGTAGCAGTGTTATTGGGGTTTACTTGATGACATTGTAGCAGTGTTATTGAGATTTACTTGATGACATTGTAGCAGTGCTATTGAGGCTTATTTGTGGAGCTATTGAAACTTACTTGTGGTGTTATTGAGACTTATTTGTGGAGCTATTGAGACTTACTTGTGGTGTTATTGAGACTTATTTGTGGAGCTATTGAGACTTACTTGTGGAGCTATTGAGACTTACTTGTGGAGCTATTGAGACTTATTTGTGGAGCTATTGAGACTTATTTGTGGAGCTATTGAGACTTACTTGTGGTGTTATTGAGACTTATTTGTGGAGCTATTGAGACTTACTTGTGGTGTTATTGAGACTTATTTGTGGAGCTATTGAGACTTACTTGTGGTGTTATTGAGACTTATTTGTGTAGCTATTGAGACTTACTTGTTGTGTTATTGAGACTTATTTGTGGAGCTATTGAGACTTACTTGTGGTGCAGTTTCTGGACGTGAAGCCCTGGGAACACGTACAGCTATCAGCATTAGGACAGTCTCCGGGGTAGCAGGGCCGAGTGATAGAACAGGCCACCTCTAACGAAAAAAAACAGTGATAGAACAGGCCACCTCTAACGAAAAAAAACACACACATATAAACGTATACTAGATATTTTGTACATTGCATGTAAGTTAGTTTGGTTTATTCTTAAGGTTAAGGAAGTATATCAATTCAGAGGTATTTTTCGTCGAAAAAATAAACTTTGTAATTAAGGCCTAGATCAATCTAGATGGTAAACTTTTTTTGAAATTTCGCAATTAGGTGACTTTTTTTACAATAACTTTCATATACTTGACTGAAAAAGAAATCTCTAGGGCCGAAATACAAAAAATATGGGAAAAAAGTTATAATTTTGCGCTATTTCAGCAAATTCCCATGGGGTCTAATAGTAAAATTTGACAATTTTTTATATGGCCCCCTAAAGAAATCGGGGTGATAAACATTAGATTTTTTAATCTTCAAATCATAAATATAACAGTAAAAATTTACTAACGAAAAATTATCAAAATCCCTAGGGTAGAAATAATTAGACTCGGCCTCGTTAAATATTCTCTACAATTTTATACGTTTTATGAAAATTAAGTCATTGTCATTATAAATCAACTGGTTAGATATATGAATATTATAACTTAACACAATTCTGATGGGTTTTTTTTTAAATTTCAATTTATTCATATTTGTACATTTTAAATTGATTTCTTTATACATTTGCACATTTCATCTCTAATTTACTTTTATTATTTATTCATTTTTTTATTTATATATTTATGTTTTCATTCATTTATTTATTTATTTTGGACTAACAGATAACCTATTTTTCTACCGATTACAATCATGCTAACTGCTGTTCAAACCGGTTAAGAAGTACTATTCCTACAAATAAAATACTTTAAACCACTTGAAATACATAGAAAAAGTTGGGTTCTTCCTTCCTTGATGGTATCTAGTTATTAATATTATATTCTTGTAAAATTGTTCACGAATCGTTAAAGATATGATCCATTGTATATTTTTAACGTCCCTCTCGAGAATGTTTCACTCATACGGAGATGCCACTCAAGATATATAAAAATATAGGTTATTTTTGGCGAAATCATTTTCCTCAAGATTTTTCGATACAATTCCATAGACCAGACTCAGGACTGATAAAGTATCAATCGCATGCTCCATTTTTTGTATGGAAATGAAAAGAGGCGAGCATATTTTTTATTTAAGGTTCATAAACCCTCTGCTTGCTTATATAAAATGTTGCTTGAACCTTAATGATTTTTCCAAAAAAAATGTATTCCATAAGTAAAATTCAAACAATTATACATAGGCTGCGAGGCAAAATTGGACAAAAATACACTTCAACTTGGCAAATCTATATTGGAATGATAGACATTTATGTCTTTAAGAGTTATCTCTCTTATGAGAGAATCAATAGACCTTAAAATCTAATTTTATGAAATCTTACTGTTATCACACTGTGGCCCGGAGTACCCCGAGTCACACCTACACGTGTTTGGAGCTACACATGTCCCTACGTTGTTACAGCCCGATCTGTCTGTCTGTCCGAAGCACACAGCTGTAACAAATATAGATTCAAACATTATTAAAATCAATGTTTTCTCTTCCTCGCCATAATCAAGATCTAAGATTTATGAACTAATTTTTTTTGTTAGATACTCCAAAAAAAAAAGAGAAATTGATAAATTCCCGACAAAGAGCACACGGGGGATGTGACTGGTCATCAGGGATGCTAACTCCTCCATGGCACCTGATCCTACCTCTGATGTTTTGCTTGTCCGTGTTTGCTCTGCTCCTGATTTGTATTGTTAAATGGTCTTTTGAGCTTGGTGACTGTACGTTATCTCCTTATAATATAATATATATTGTAATTATTACAACTTTTGGTTGTTGAATCTCTGCTAATGTACTTACGGATACACCTGTTGTTGACATTTCTATATCCAGAACAGCAATAGCTGACTCTTCTATAGACACACTTGAGCACGTATCGGTAATAACAACAACTAAAAAATCAAATAGAATTTTATGTGTCTGAACATACTTAACTTGAAAGTAATACATAAGTACAAAAAAATTCAGTCTTAGTTTAATCCATATCAGTGAAATATTCTGGAGAGGGACGTTAAACAGTAAGTAAGCAGTCTTAGTTTAATCATAAAACAAACCATCAACTCAATGAGGAATAGATTACAACTAGACAATCACATGAGTATCATTAAAACCTAATGAACAAAAAATGAACAAATTCTACCAAATTATTTTGTTTGTTGACAGATGTATTGTGTAAAACTATTTTATAAAACATTATTAGTATGAAATATAGGTCAATTTTCAAAAGTCTGAACTTAGGAAAATGAAGATACTGGTCCCAAGATCATGAAACAGACTTAGACTTACGACAACATTTCAATCATCAATAAGATATTAAAATATTGTTAAATGGCACTGTTAATTCACATATGGCAGCAGACTGCTGATACAGAATTAAGAATCATTTTCTTCTTAGACTGTGTAAGTTTAAAATAATTTCTGAACCAGTAACATTTTTTACTTAAGCTTAAAATGCTTCGTGATCCTGAGACCTGGCCCCGGGATCATGAAGCATCTTAAGCTTAAGTCAAAAAATACCTTAGATGCTTACTTTTTTTTAGAGGTCAAGCAGCCCAAAATGAAAATGCCTTCCGATTTTGTATCATCAATCTGCTGTTGTATGCAAATTATGAGTTTCCTTTAACAAGTTTTAAAGATTTTATAGATAATTGAAATTTTGACTTAAGTCTAAGTCTTTTTCATGATCCCGGGGCCTGGTCTCTGTATATTACAGACGGAGAAATAAGAGAAATTTTCAAGTTTCAAAAATATATTAAGGACATCAGATATTGTAGTTTTATTTTATCTTATTAAGACATGATTATTTGCTCCAAGTCGTTAAATGATGTCGGCAGATTATGTCATTCTTTCCTATTTGGCTAATATTTCCTGTTTACAGTATTAAAAAAAAGCAAAACGACGTATAACTTGTCACATTTTACGGAAAAGGCTTATTTAGGGTGTTCATACAGAAAAGCGTCAGAGAATATGTCAAGGAAAATTTTGAAAAAAAAACATTTATTGAGACAAGAGATGCAGAAAGTATAAGTATTTTTGTCTTCAATCAATTGTTGCAAAAAAATAGTTTATCATTTTTCAAATCATTTTAGACAAATATCAGTCTTCGTTTTCAAAAAATGAGAAGAAAAAAAACATCTCACCTGAGCCATGTCCTGTAGGCACACACTCTTTTTCTCTGATAAACAGTTTGTGTCCGAAAGCAAACACTGTAGAAAATATAAAACACATCAAATGAAGCAAAGATAAATAAAAGCAAACGTCTTAGAAAATATAACACATCAAATAAAGCCAAGATAAATAAAAGAAAACGCTGTAGAAAATATAAAACACATATCAAATGAAGCCAAGATAAATAAAAACAAACACTGTAGAAAATATAAACTACATATCAAATGAAGCCAAGACAAATAAAAACAAATGCTGTAGAAAATATAAAACACATCAAATGAAGCCAAGACAAATAAATACAAATGCTGTAGAATATAAAACACATTAAATGAAGCCAAGATAAATAAAAACAAACGCTTTAGAAAATATAAAACACAAAACAAATGAAGCCAACAGTATGTAAACAAAAACTGTAGAAAATAAAACACAATACAAATGAAGCTAAGAAAAATAAAACACACTGTAGAATATATAAAACACAAAACAAATGAAACGAACATAAATGATAGAAAAAGTTGTAGAAAATAAAACATAAAACAAACGATGCAATTGTGAATAAAAACAAGATTTGTAGAAAAAAAACACAAAACCAATTAAGCTAACAGGAAAATAAACAAACACTGTTGAAGATAAGACATTAAACAAGTGCAGCTACATGTAACAGGGAAAAACAAACAGTGTAGAAAATAAAACATAAAACAAATAAAGCCAGCATAACTAAAAACAAGCACTGTAGAAAATACGAATAAAACCCAAAATTAATGAAGTCAACATAAATAAAAACAAACTTTAGAAAATAAAAACACAAAACAAATGAAGCCAGCATCAATAAAAACAAGCAGTAAATCACTGTAGAAAATACAAATAAAATCCTAAACAAATGAAGCCAACGTAAGTAAAGACTATCACCGTAGAAAGCAAAAAAAAACACAAAACAGATGAAGTCAGCACGAATAAAAACAAACAATGTAGAAAATAAAAACAAAAAACAAATAAAGCCAACGGTAACAAAAAGAAACACTATGAAAAATTAGGGGGGAAAAACACAAAACAAATTAAGCCAATATAAAAACAAGATAAAAAAATGCACTGCAGAAAATTAATTAAAAAAACAAATAAAGCCAACATCAGTAAATACAAACACAGTAAAAAAATAAATCACAAAACAAATGGAGCAAAAAAATACATGTAAAAACAAGCACTGCAGAAAGCAAAAAAACAAATGAAACCAAGAAAAATAAAAACAAGACGCGAAATAAATGAAGCCAGCATAAATAAAGACAAACACTGTACAAAGGAAAAAAACACAAAACAAATAAAGACAACAAAAATATAAACAAACATTGAAGAAAATAAAACACAAAACAAATGCAGCCACATAAATAAAAACAAATACTGTAGAATACAGGAAACAAAAAATTAAAGAAAGCTATTTAAAACATACTTGCATTGAATGAAAATATGTTTGTTTTCATTTTAATACTAGTATTAAAAATGACAACAGTAACAATTTATACCGAAGGTTCATAACAAATAGACCTGAATTAATTTTGTATACTAGTATTAGAGGAGTAACAAACAGTAATTAATTGTTATTGTTAATAACCTAGTCGACATATTTTGGAGTTAAAAACGTTTCGTGACCGGTTATGAAAGTGTCTTGGTAATCTGGCGGACCACAGTGAACTTATTTTTCGAAAACCATCTTTTTGAGACCAAAGGGGTTGTATTCCGTAATACTGAGCACCATTTAACATGGAATAGAAATTAACAAATTGTTTTTTAATTGTAATTAAAAAAAAAAAGTAAATGTTTACGAAAACAGAAGTCTTTCCTGAAATGACAAATCATTTATCATGTTTTACTTAGTATACGTTTTCTCTTCGAAGTAAACTACGTGTAGTTTCTGTCACGATCATTTTTTATCACGACGGCGAAAAAATTGAGAAAGACCCTAAATGGATAAGAAAAAATTCTGAAAACAGAGTGATTAATCAATTAATAATTAGGTAATTTCTTCTTCGATCATTGAGGCAATAAACACACATCGTTATTATTCCATAAGTGGATGGCACTTCAGATGAAGTTCGTTAATAAATGTCATGTGGCGATACAACCAGCTCTCGTTTTCCTCTTTGGCCTTCACACTTCCTTATTAGAACAGGAAATGAGCAATTCATTCTCACCAGTAGAGCACTGAAGAGTTAGGTATTTAACTGAAATCATTAGAATGACTTTGAGGAGACCGTCGTTTTAACACTACAGAGATGATCGGACTATAAACACGTGTGATTTTTCAAGGGGGAAAACGAAGATAGTGGATGTCTTCTAGTCTTTAAACCATAATTACAGATTTTCTATATCATAATCGTACAAAAGTCATACTTGCAGTGATTTCTTGTGAAATTTCAAGTTCATTTACATGTATGTCCCTCCAATTCATTTTGTCATTATGATTATATTAGCGAAAAACTAAAAAATTGCTACGGCTTTTCCTTTCCTTTAAAGGAAACATGTTTACATGTTACATGTTTATGATTATTCATGAGGCAGTTCAAAAAGAAATATTCCTATTCAAAAAATTGTTTATGCCTTGAATGACATATTATGATATAAACATGTATATATTTTCCTGACCACGGAAATTCATGTTAATTTTCCTAAAAGGAAATTCATGCTTGAGACGATACTTAAACATAAACGGCAATAATTTTTTAGCTATATTTTTTTTCAAAATCATATATGAAAGAATCTTTGAAGACAATTAAAAAAAATCTCCCCTCTCGAACACATCTAACGTAAGATACTGTCATTTATTCCTCTATCTAACAAATGGGGACAGGCAACAACAAGCGGGGCATGTCAAGTCCTAAGATCAAGTATTTTTCTTCTCTTTATCTCTGACAATCAAAATGAATATGGAGTTTTTATTAGATTTTCACGTGTTACATGTTTATGATTATTCATGAAGCAATTCAAAAGTAAATTCCCATCCAAAATCGTGTATGCCTTGAATGACATAATATGATATAAACATGTATATTTTCCTATCAACTGAAATTCATGTAAATTTTCCTCAATGGAAATTTATGCTTGTGTCAACACTTAGACATAAAAGGCAATGAATTTTTAGTCATCATTTTTTTTTAATTCATTTATAAAAGAATCTTGACAAAAAAAGAAATTTGACAAAAATATATACCCTCTTTGACACATCTAACGTACGATACTGTCATTTATTCCTCTATCTAACAAATGGGGACATGCAAAAACAAGAGGAGCATGACAAGTCCTAAGTTTCAGGTTTTACTGCATGATCCAAACTAGTTTTCTCAGTTCACAGAAAAGAAAAAACAGAAAGAAATTTCAAAAGGTGACTTCATCCCATGCCCTTCTTAAAAGGAAAGACTTAAACATATATTCCTGTCCTAGTTTTGAACGTTTCACAGACAGATGATATAAAAATAAGAAGAAAAGATTTTGAAAAAAAACTTACTTTGGACCAGTTTGGGCTGCTATTCCAACGATACATGCCGCAAAAAACGCCGTGGCAACTAACAGTCTGGATACCTCCATCTCGTCAAAAATCGACTATGTTTGGAAAACGATAGGAGGAAGTTGTTTGTTTTCTATAAAGTTAAAATTTCCTATCCAATGATACATTCCCGGCGTGTTGTCAGTGATATCACGAGAAATGGTCAGACACTTATTTTTAAAACATTCGTTTTACGTAATCTAAAGAGATTGGGGAATATCCTAAATTTCAGGAGGTAATATATATGGGCGAGGGGTAATTACTCACCTGATCTCTTAATTCTAATTATGTTTTCAAACATGTTTAGAAAGTTAACCCACAGGCTACAAATAAGAATAGAAAAATAGGCATTTGGCACAAACGACATTCTTCAATATAATACTATAAAATTAAAACTCAGAAATTATAAAAACAAAATCATCAAAAACTCTGGAACAAACAAACTGCAATTGATAATTGTTCTTGTATTTTATTGTTGTTAACATTAAGCCGCTTGAGAACTGATTATAAAACACTTGATGTGATGAAGTGAGAAGAGAAGTGGCCCTGGATTGTAATTGTCATTAAATACTGGAGTGTTTCTCCTTATTGACGTATCGTACTACACATGTACGGCATGTAGAGAGATATATAAATTGACGATGGAATTCCCGATCATGACTAGAAGCACACATCGGATTTGACCGGTCAGCAGGGCTTGCTTAATCCTCCATTGTACCTGACCCCACCTTTAAGGGGTCCCTGTTTGCTCTGGTCCTATTTTGTTTTTGTTTAATTTCTGGGTGGGGGGGACGAATAAATCTTGAACATTGTACTTTTTCTCCATATGTTTTATGTCTGTTTTCAACTCTACAGTATATCTCTGAGGAGTACATATACATGCATGTGATTATACTATTAATATAAATAAAAAGTGAAAATTCCAAAACGGATATTGATTAAAATATGATTGAAATAAAACACAAAATGAACGAGGACTCATGAAAATTCTAGTGGAAAAATCAATGACTTTTAGGAGGAATAATTTTTAAACGGCGACAGAAATTCCTTTCTTTATCATTGAATTCTGTTGATCGAGGATAATATAAGGCGATATGTGAATTTTAACCTCTGACGTACTGTACTAATGAATATTCAAGAAGTGGTATACTTTAAACATGGATTCCGAAAACTAAAAAAAAATACTTTATGAAAATTTCAATGTCATATTTTTTTTTCCAAAATTCAGTAACATTTTATATAATTTTTTTTTTACTTTCTATACAACCATGCTTTTAAATGAAGAAAATTTTTGCTATGGTTTCTACTCGACATTTAAGATATCGGTGACATTTTATCAATTAGCAATAGTTACTACCATTCATTTTTCTTTTGAAATACGTCTTGTGTTTCATACTTAGATGTTTATCTGACTACAGAAAAAACAGGTGAGCATGAAACATACTGAATGACGAACGAAAAAGACTTGTCAACTTTCTTATTTTGTCTTCTTATTTGTAGAGACATTCCGTTACATCTACAAATGGCACTTGTGTACTCCAAATAATTACAACCACAGGAGAATTCTCTGAGCACGTTTTAAGACAGGCTGTTGACAAATAATTGATGTAACAGGAATTTCAACAACCTTCAATAAAGCCAGCATTTGGAACATTCTACAATCGTTAATAAGACCTTGTTTGGTAATTAAACCTTTTATTGGGGTGTATTTTTTTCTGCCTTGTGTTTGTCATACAGTGAATTTTCTTGCATTGGTTTACTTCCACTGTTAGACCATCGATGTTATATGAAACATATGGAGATAACAACAAGTATTCAAGATCAAAAGACCATGAAACAATACAAAACAGGAGCAGAGCAAACGCACGCTTTCAAAACATCAGAGGTGAGAGCAGGTGCCATGGAGGAATGAGCATCCTCTGCCGACCGGTCACACGCGCCATATATGAAATATAACAATAGATTATTCCATTAACTTGATCAATACATTTGGCTTACAGCTGGTAAGACAGTTTTTTTCATGAGATGTGTACTTCACAAAAAGCAAAGAGCCAACCTGCTTAATTTCCAGGGTTTGTGTTTTATGTCCTGCTTTGTCAGTAGGTTTCTGATTTATATAGATCACTGTTATCTTTAACTTTATCATGTGATAATAGTAGTTTAAAATGATGTGGAAAAAATACAATATGAATCCAAAACAACGATATATTTCTTTCTAAAATATTATTAGGTATGTCATATTTCTTTTTCCTTCAAATTTATACTGTATACAGGGAAATTTTCTCACCCGTATTATTTCCGCCCCTTTCGCCCTAGCCTTGGTTGGGCAAGTTTTTAACGGGACGAATTCAAATAATATAGTATAATATCTTAAACAAAACTGTGATCGGGCAAATATAAGACGGGTCAAAATTGTTTGCAAGTGTGAAAGAGCGAAAATAAAGCCGGGCAAAAATAACACTCTATACAGTACTTTTTTTAGTATTTATTCTATAAACAATGTATAAACAGTTTTAAATAGGTAAGAGATAAGAAAATGTCATTATCTGTTTTCAAATCCGGAAGTAAAATGACGTTAAAATTTAGAGATAGATCTTGAGATGAGATTTAATGTTTATAAACATTTTTACAGTTTTAGGTCCTTCATTTTGCGTCATGGTTTCCTGAAAGGAAATATAATACTCAACTGTACTCTAGAATGTGTTAAAAACACTTCCATCAGGTTTAGGAGAAATTGATAGTAAAGTATATATATATATATGTAAAGACACAGGCCAAAACTAAAACTTCGGTTGTAGAAAGTGTGCATAAAAATAGTGTCTACTGTCTGTCGATTTCTATTTTATAAAAACAACGTCATTTTATTTCCCGGTTTGAAAACAAATTTTGGCGTTTTGTCTCCTAACTATTTTGAGCTGTTTATACTACCAGATCAAATGCTGAAGAGGTAAAACACATGTTTTACGCATTCTGTTTTTTAAAGATACATGATAAATGGATTTTTAAAATTAAGGAGACCGGCTGATTTTTCTTAATGAAATTCAATTACAATGTTTATGGCAAAATGAATGGGAAACTTCAGTTAAAAACTTGTCGTCATAGTTTTGCTAAAGGCCATTTGCTTCATTACGTATGAAATTAAGATACATACAAAGATATTATAGTGCCTGCAATAATCTGTTATAATTATTATGAATTATGTCAATATATTTACATTTCCAATGTCTTTGTCCGAGATAAAATTACCAATTGTAAATGTAATTGATTTCCTCAGGAATGTTTTGGCGCGGTTCCAAAAAAAAACACGTGCAGGGAGGGACAACACCTAGAGAGAAGCAGGCTTGGAGCCCGTGGATTGGCGGAATCAAAGCCTTCGGCGTTTATGCAAATTATCACACAAGCCAATCCATTGATCACTTCATGAATTCGAAAAATAAGACAGTTATTCCTTAAATCAATTCATAACATTCTATTCTAAAGTGAATTACGTACTCTTATAATGATAATTACATTTAAGATACATACAGTTATCAAATATTATTTATGATATCGTTATTGATATATTTTATTATAGTCTATTCTAACGTGAATATTACATGAACGTAATGACAATTACATCATAAATACTTTAAAACACTTCATCCATCATTTAATCATTTCCTTGTGCAATAACATTTCATTATTTTGTATCAAAATTTAACAAACATTGCAGTTTTGTAATAGTTGTCTAAATATTTTCTTATATGTTTCAGAAGTATAAGATTTATTTTAGTGGTTATCTACCTTTTCGTTGGATTCAAGTGAAGTTACATGAATATTTTTGTGATCACAAAAACGGATCAATTCTAGAGGACCATCACCAACAATTTAAAAACATCAGTCAATAAGAGCAAAGAGGGAAGTAAGACTTAAAGTTAAATAATTTATTTCTTTATGACTTCATATTTATTCATTAAAGATTGCTTTTAAAAAAGCACATCTTACAGATTAAAGTTATGTTGATTTTCTTTCTTTTTTAAAAATATTTTTTAGATATTTTGCTTGATTAGGAATTGACTTAGATCTGTCTTTAGTTTAAAATGTTGTCTGATTTGTATCTCTCTTATTGTTTAAAAGTATTTTTAGAGATGTAGTTGACTATATGAATCTATCATCATCATTTTATAGATAATCCATTAATTAGTAGGAAATTTTAGTTTGAAGAGAGAAAAATCACAAATAGGAATTCAAGATCAGATATTGTGGGATCTGTTATGCTGTAAGCTAAGACAAGGTATATTTTACTTTAAATGCTACATTTTACCCTTTGAAATTCATTGCAGGGCTCAACCTTTTGTAAGTATCTTTAACTTTAACTAATAAATAACTTTGAGTATGAAAACCTACATGTATTTATGTAATCTCAATAATTTATTTTATTTACACAAACCAATAAAATAAATATAAATCTATACTATCGCAAATGGAGAAACACACACAGACCTTATTATGTGTGATAGTATATATTTATATTTATTTTATTGGTTTGTATAAATAAAATAAATTATTGAGATTACATAAATAGGTTTCCATATTCAAAGTTATTTATTAGTTAGAGTCTTTCATGGGTTTCCGTAGGTAGTGTAGTATATGTTGTTCATGGTTCATTGGTTTTATTTCTGGTTGGTTATAAATTTTAGTGTCAAAGGTAAAGTCTTGAGGGTGTAGTGTTATTGGGGTTTTTGATTTTTCATTCCTGAATTCCTGTTTTATACATTGCATGTGTTGATCAAGGTTTTTGGACTATACTGACCTAGACAGAAAAGTAAGACATTATTCATTAACCTTTATCAACATATGAGAATGTTGATTGTGTGATAAATATAAAAATAGAATTTATTTAATATTTACATTTTGATGAAATCAATATAAATTATAACAATTGGTTTTTAGGGAGTTCCTTAGCCATAGCTGTAAATACTTAAAATATAAAGAACTGGTTCTGATACCATATATCTAGTATTAGATCAATGTTTTGTGTGTTGAATTTGTTTGTGGTGTTTGATTGTGTTTTCTGTGTGAACAAAAATTGTTTTGCACTGATGAATTTGAGAAATATTGATTTATTTTATTCAATTTGATACAATATTGATTTTAATTATAATTGGGAAAAATTAAAATAATTCAGTTTAACTATTCTATCTAAATTCATATTTATTTCATTTCAAGCTTATTGATTATTAATTGTGTTAAATTTTGAAATTGGGTTATTTCCCTTTGATGTGTGTTTTATGTTGTAATATGTGCATGTTGATTTTATGTTTCTATGTATTTCAGAGCCTATCGCTGTTTATATGTTGACTATGTGAGATTAATAGATATGTTACTACCACGATTGTTATTTCTACAATTAAAAAAAAAACTTAACATTATGTATCAGAGAATAAATAAAAAAGGAAGTGAATTACTTTTACTTGATATTCCATAGAATAATATTTCTCAGGGATATATGACAAGAAAGATAACTGAATTTATCTTGATTTTCCTTTCCGGTAGAATATTTTCATCTTCAGTAATGCATGCTTTGTTCTAATTTATTTGCTGTATGGAGACATAATCCGATCGCTCTTATTTTTATCTCCATTTTCTGCTAGAATTGTCATAAATTCAGGAAAAAAAAATATGTCCAGATGAGCAGCCAGTGCTTTGGCCTTTAAATGTGAGCTCACATCTGAAGCACAATCGGTAACTTTATCAAATTTTCCCCCCTACACCAAACAATTGAAACCATGGATTGCAGAGAAGCATGAACGTCATATTTCATGTCTCTGTATAGCCTACACATGCAATAATATTATTACAGATTAAAGCAGATACAGTGTTCGGGTGATTACGAATAATTAAAACTTTAAAATGTAATGTCCATAAATAGTATCCTTTGGGGGAACCATTGAGGTTTCTTATATGATCGGCATTGACTTCCATTTAATAATCATAATGATATCTTTAATGTTAATATTAAGGAAATAAATAAACACATATAATGCTTGTTCAATGCGTAAGATAGGCATGTCTAAATCTATGACGTCTGTTACCTGGGTATATAATAACTATCCTTTCTACGTGATTTCTACTTTCTTTTGACAGTTGAAGACAGATATTAAATGCCATAAGAAGAATAAAAGCAAAATATTTCCGTAACATACATGTTTAATCAACATCATTAATTTGATCAATAGTGATTTCAATAGGATTCTAAATGGAAGTATGGCACAATAAAGGAATGTTCAACCTAACCGATTTATTTTTCAAAACAGCAAATATTAAATAAAAGTATCAGTGCCATACACAATAAAATTTAACGAAATTGAAAATAGTGGGTCAATACTGCTGTAAAGATGCCAAATGGCTGTACTTTCAGACTTATAAAAATGAAGTTCAATTTGCGAATTTAAGTATTTTGAAGATTTAATTACTCAGTATAGAAATGTATTAGTATCATTAATAATTATTCCAAGTTCTGAATATTAAAATAATTATATGAAATCAAGGCGAACAAAACAAAATGATTAAAACTTTATTATCATTAATATATTTTGTTATTGGTAACCATGAAAAGTATCGAATAAATATCAAAAAATTAACGTATTTTTTTTTCAAACTAAAAACATCACAGTACATAAACATCTAATGGCTTCTAGCATATCTAGCAGAGCTATCAGAATAAACAAAGGAAACAGAGTAAACCATTCCATTAATGTCAGAAATCGAACTCGGGTGTTTTAGGGTAAGGCTCAATCTCGGTCTTAAATATGTTCATTTTTCGCGGACTCTCAAAAACAGGAACATGTCTGGGATTTGGGTTTTTAGCTGCAAACCTTTTCTTCATTTCCACCACACTCATGGTGGACAGCGGAATCCTGCTGCTCCCAATATACTGAGCAACAATGCCTTCATTTTCCTCTACCGGATATGCTTTCTCGCGCAGACGCTCTCTGATTTCCTCCGAGTCTTGGGCTATAGGAATCAGGGCGGCCTGTATCGTCCTCTTCTCTTTTTTCTCCGTCTCTAACATCTTTTCCAGCTCTTCGCACTGGTCCTGTACGTCGTTCGTGAAGTGGATGATGTTTGTCTTGACCTCTAGTTCCACCTGCATGTCATTCTGTACGATGGTTTTATGGTAGTTTAGAGTCCCCAGCTGTCTCTCCATCGCAAAAAGCTGCAGCTTGTTCCTCTCCAACATTGTCTGCAGGGCTTTGGCCTCCCCTGTCTTCTTTTCTTTGATCATGTTGTTTAACTTTGTCGTTAACTCTTCTTTCTCGTTTTCCAGCTTCTGAATGTAATCTTTCAAGTCTCGTTCCCGATTCTCATAGCCGTGAAGTGTCATTTCTAATTCGTTAGTTCTCTCCTCACGTTTTAAGAGCTTTTGTAGTTCGTTCGTTTCTTTTTCTAGTTTTCTCTCGTGTTTCTGGATGTCTGTAGAAAGCATCTTCAACCTCCTGGCTAATTGATCTTCCAGGGACACAAGTTTGGCAAGCCTTTCTTTTAGATCTTTTGTTTTCTTGTCGTCAATTTCCAACCACTTTCTGGCTAGCCATGCACAGATTTGGAATTTAACAAGAATATCAGGAATCAATCGCATAAGATAATAAGTACGAGAGTTCTTAACTTTAAGGTGGTTCACCACCCTTTCGCTATCCTGACTGAAGAGAGCCTGGTTAATGGCGTCTTCGTTATCAATGAGATAGTCAAGCTGCTCTTTAATTAATGCTAGCCTTTGAGCCGTCTTCTCCAGCTCCGTCGTGTCGTATAAATTCTTCACATCTCGTAGCTCTCGTCCTAACAGTTGGAGAGCAGCTTTCGATATCATGTGTTTTCGAGCACTCTGAATATCGCCATCTCCCGAAGCTTGGCTTTCAGAATCCGAAAATCGGAGAGAGCTCCAACCGGATATACCCGTGATGCCACTGTCAAAAGAGCGATGGGAGGCGACACTGAGATTGGACATCGACATGGCGGAATCAGTCGACCGTTCGCGGTCCGGTCCTCCATGAGAAATATTATAAAAGTACTTAAACAAAGGATTAAAAATACGACTGGCAAAATTGTTCCTTAGTTCTCGTAAATACGACAGGTTTTTGAAAAACCAGTTGAAATATTCCATTACGTCATCATTTTCCGAACCCATGTCCTCTGAAAGAGGAAGTCGTTTGTTCCTTTTGCGCATGCGTAGTTTTCGAATTTCTTGATTGATAGCTTGTCGAATTCCTCCAATGGTGTAAATATCCTGGGATCCTTTGCATCTTCTAGCAAGTTCACGGAACATTTTCAGCATCATGTCCACGTTAAAGTTGTCGTAGGACGTATACACCTTCTCCTCGAACGCCTTAATCTGTTGATGTAACAAGTGGCTTCGGTATTTTTCATCCAGTGTGACCAAGCGCACCTATAAATAGATTAAAAAAGGTCAAAACAATGACGTCATTCAAAACAATGACCTAGAATGTTTTGGGAGAGTATCTAAGGCAGATATATATTAAAATTAATTCAGAAAGTAACTGCATTAACTCAAATAAACATTTTTTTAAACTGAACACAAATTGCTATACAGAAGGGAGATTAAGATGCGTCTAAGAAATGTTTTATCTCCGTTCTTTGAATAGAAATACCTGTAATTTTTCTCCTGCATATTGACTGTGGGCATGAGGGTCAAACGGGTTGGTTCCAGAAGCCCTTAAAAAGAAACTCTGAATTAATAATTAATTGATTGGTTGGTTAATTACAAGAGTTAAGAGTGAATGGTCAATGTACACGTATCATCACTCCAATGATAACTAAAACGTATGACAAATTCAATACAGACTCAAAAATTCCCGCGGTTAATGCTTTAAACCTGAGTGTAGAATGCATTCAACTTAAAATATAATATTTTTACAAAACAAAACGATGCATCTTTAATTTAAATGAAAACTTTCACTAAAAGTCCAAATCAAAAGCAAACGAATGTGATCATTATGTATCAACTCTAAAAAGATGGTCTTGATATTGAATATAAATAAAATGAAATTCAGATTTTGTCCTCAAGTAAGCCATTAACTAGGAGGCAATGTTTTATTCTAAATTAAAAGTCAACATAAGTGTTGTATTCATGTTACTACAGTAATCAATAATATAATTAAAAGTTGTAAAATTGAAATATTCAAAAAAATATTTAAGGTTATTACATTGTACGCAAAGCAAAAAGAAAAATCGCAAAACTGACCGTTCCTTCCGAAAAAAAAGTATATATCAATTAAAGCAATATTCGATAATGTAGGCACACAAGATACTACGCATACCCCTACCCCCAGAGGTGTTATAAAAATTTAAGCGACATAAAATCGTTCGATCTTCTTATGCAGACTTCCCTTTCATAATTCTTTACTTCCAGATGATTGTTGCAGTAAAATAAAAGTGCATTTTATGCAGCTCTGTAAACCATTCTCCAACAAATGCACAAAATACCGCTCTCATTTTTTTTTCCTTTTCAGAAATTAATTCCATTTTTTCAAATTAAGAATTATAACATTTAAAAAAAAAATTACCTCGTTATGACAATTTGGGGTAGGGATCCCATTTTGTTCTTGTTAGAATTAGGTAAATCTTCCAAAATATTCATGACAGCTTATTCATTACAAAGATTACCAACAGCGAACTTAACTTAAAGACATTCCCACAGCAGACTGAACTGTGATGTGTATTTAAACATATAATGCCTATCAATTTAAAAACTCAAAATTTAGACATGTGGTTTTATATACGTAGGGCCTTTTTCTCATCCAATCTAGTTCAAGCGAGTAATTTCTCGTCAATATATTTACAAATTAAAAGACGTTCATCCAAACTTTCATAATATTTAAATATTTGAGAAATACTTCTTTTAATGCCGATCACAAAAACTTTTGAATTAGTGGAGATAGATCTATACATTTCATTATCTAGCTATTGAATACTGATCAATTTCACAAAGTAAACACGTTTTCCTCTCCGATGATTTTAATTTCTTTCAGCTTTTAAAGACACCAATGAATATGAAATAATAAAATTCCCTTTTAGTAAAGAAGACGTACATTTATTTGATAACCTAAAAAGCGCCCTTCCTGTCAATGCCTTTAACCTACATATATTGCCTCTCAATACTTTTTGTTGGTTTAATGTAAATCATTAATTTTATTTACGTAAGATCCGATGTCACTCTTTTAAACTTTCAATCTTTAACGTACCTGGTTTCAATTATATCAAACGTACATGTATTTAATGCACTATATAAATGTGGTACTTATACAAGTTTTAAATGTCTCCAAATGCATCTGTGTTAAACATAAATCTTTCTATCACTTGACGTAAGATTTACTGTTATCATTTTTAAACTATAAAATGCTCTTTTGAATTTATGTAACTTTGGTCGACAGCCATAATTAATGTAAATTCTCTGAGGGAAAAAAGAATTTTGTATGTTCAGAAACTTTAAACTTGTCAATCTCCGAATGAAAAAAATGGATGAAATGTTATGTAAGTGATTGCTTAAGTTTTTTTTTAAAGATACAAAAAACAATATTACACCATTTAATTTAAATGCTATAAAATGCATTAAAATTTTTAAAACTACATGTGTATTAATTTTTGCTTTTGTTTGCACATTAATGATATACATGCAACTATATTGAAGTTTTTTAGTTTCGCCATATAAAGGAACATTTATATGTAGTTTAAAAAATTAAAGCTGAAATATTTTAGCGAGCTTTAATTTTTAACTACTTAATGGAAGGATAGCAAAAACATTAACTTGTTCTTACATTGTAATACTTAATACTTCAGTAAAATAACAAATATGGTCAAATCATACTCAGTAAAGGTTGATGAAAACAAATTTCAGAATGTGTTAAAAGTGTAATAAACTTTACAAAAGTATATCAAGTCAGATAAATTTTTTGAGGAAACGCAAAATAGTAAAATAAATTAGTAAAATCACATAAGCTGATTTTTAGTATTTTTGCATTTCTTCATGGTTACGTGTATTTTTTGTAAAAATACTATTCTGAATTGTTTTCATCTTTCAAATCCTTGCTTTCCACAATACAGTATTGTCATTGACTGGTGTTACTTTTTGATATTTCCTATTTTTTCTACCTATATCAAGTCTCAGCATTTCCATTTTATATGTATATGTTGTATTTTCCTTGGTAATTTGTCTTTGCACTTTATTATTTTTCTCTTCACTCAGTGTCATTGCTTGAATTTATTTATTTTTAAATGTTACTATTTCTTTCTATTTTGTATATTAGTTCTTTGCACTTTACGTATTCTGTTTTGCTGTTTTGTTTGCACTTCTTTCTTTATTTTTTTAATTATTTTTTATTTATTTATTATTATTATTTTTTTTTTTTAATTATTTTTTTGTCATTATATTGTATAGCAAATATGCATAAGTTTAGTAATAATTCTTCTGTATATATAATTTAATTCAATTTATTTCCTTTTTTCCCACCGTTAGTTAACAAAAGAATTTTAATGTAACTTATAAGGAATATTTTCATCATTGTAATTTATTGTCAGTACTTAACATTTGTAACCTTGACCTTGGAGAGGACTTATATAGGCCATGCCTGATGTCCAATCCAATTATGTAATCTTAGTTTACATAATAAAATATTGATTAAATTAAATTACTTTTTGATTCTTCAGTGATATGACTTTTTAAAGATGTCATTTTTACCTTACCCGGATATTTTTTTAAAACCTTCATTTACTTTGGAATGTGAGTTTAGATATATTATGTTCAAAGGTAAAAATGGCAACCCTCCATCGACAAAGCATCATTACACGTCACCCCAAAAAAAAAAATAAAGGTCAAAATAGTGCCCTTGTCAGCAAATACAATTTATCATTGAGTCAAATGCTGACTGACGTTTTTCATACTAATTGTTAGTCCATTATTTATATACTGAATTGATGACGGATTTTTCTGTTGTTTCACGATCATGACAACGAGCACACAGCGGGTGTGACCGGTCGGCAGGGGGCCTCCATGGCACCTGATCCACTTTTGATGTTTCGGGGGTCCATGTTTGCTCTGATCCTATTTTGTATTGTTTTGTGAACTGGGATATTGAATACTGTTTGTTATCTCCATATCCTTCTCAAAAAGGCATAGCTAAAATTTAGGGATTTTCATTGTAAAAGATATTTTGAGGAAAATTCTAAAGTTCTAATACTTAATTGAAAAAGCCAAAAGGTTTTGCACATCCTCTGAACATTGACATCATTTCTCATTTTCCTATTTTGACCTAATTTTTATTTAACGTTTTCATGGTCGTTGCATTGCTGTTACCTGTGATTTACTCATGTGTGGGAAATTGCAGCTTTTTGCTTCACACTGAATGATTATTGAGAGTTGGAAAAAACACGAGAAAGAAAATTAATTGAATGTTTTTACTCAGGAAACAAATATTCTTATAAATCTATCTTGTCTTTTTTAATGTAAATATTTGAATATTTGTATAGAGAGAACCAACAGAGTCGCCTGTGAAATCAAGATCACGATCCTTCTCAACTGTTCAGAAGTAATATAATAACCCAAAATGTTCTACATTTCTCGGACTGAAGAAAATGAAATCGCATTAAAATCATATTTACCAGAAAGGACTTTACGGTCTGAAAATCTTCAAGATGTAGAGCTTTAAATTGTCTTCCGAATTTAAGAAATAGAATATTAATTTACTTTTCTGTATATTTTGAGGCATTTTGTTTTTCATTTTCTGGTGATTAGGCTTGAGGTACTGTGGCAGTGAATCCACTAAATGAAACCCTGTCTCCCATATGATTATAATGACAAAGTCAATAGTTTGCTCTACGAGAACTCAAATAGGTGTCAGAACAAAAAAAGAAATAGGAGGTCACATTGGCACTATGTAAAAAAGGAATCTTTGAATGTTTTATCAAATTCCTTTCCGTGGTATACAGTAAGAGGGGTTGTGGATAAGAGATGGGTTACTAAAAGCGTAACAGACAAACGTACAGACAGACAGACATCCTGATTACTATATACCCTCCAACTTTTCCAAAGCAACAAACAAGTCATAATATATGTTTGTTAATATCTAAGAAGAAATATATAAAATATACGCAAAAAATATATTTTTTACCAAAGATGTAGTTTTTAGCTCTCTTTGATTCTGATCTTTCACATGTTCAACGAAAAACAAAATAGATAAATTTTACAACACATTGATTAATGACTAAATATAATAAAATGATTATAAAAATGTTTACCTGGTGATTACAATTCTGGGTAGAGACCCCATTTTATTCCTTCTAGAATAAGGTACATCTACCACACTCACAATACTCCGGACCGTTTGCCATATCAAATATTAAAGAATTCCAATACATGCCAGCAAAGTTTATTAAGATGTAAAATGTCTATGAATTTTAATGCAAGGGCCCTTTTTTGAACATTCGATCAAGCAAGTAAATTTAGAATTTAATAAGACACGCTTGTTTAATTTTTTTTTTCTATATTCTAAAAATAGGTCTTTAAATATTGAATATTTGGCAGACATATCCTTACATTTTATCATCTGTCCATTTCAATACTGATCAATGTCAAAACTTCAAAGTACATGTACACTCGTTTTCCTTTCCAAAATGTTTTTGTTCTTATGGGGGGAGGGGGGTTTATTTCTTAAGACAACGATGACTATCAGGTTATGAAATTCGCTCTGGCAAAGGTTTATTTTTGGATTATTCAGAACCTGTTTTATCTCACTGTCATTAACGCTTTTTAACTTACATCTCACTTTTTTTTTCCTGTAGTCACTTTTAATCTAGCACTTTCTTATGTCTATAATAATTCTGAGTTATTGAATAGAGACATCGATTCATCCATGAACAATTCGGCTTTCAATTTTTCATTGAGATAACGTTCGATTTTAACAATTATTATATGCTTGTGCTATTATTTTCTATGGACATTATGAATTATGATAAATGTGAAATAATTGCCAAATATGATGATACATGTGTATAACTTATGATTATTGATTTAATATACAATCTAGGTCCCACAAAGCAATTTTCACTACAGAAAATCACTCTGTGTTCAGGTTGCGTATAGAAAAAGGAATCCAAATAAAACAATATTAAAATATTTCGAAAGATGATAATTGAATTTTTCCTTCTAAAAATCCTTCCCCCACAAAATATTGTTCATCACTATATTTTTTTCGGTATGAAATTTTATCATGGGTTTTAACTGAATACATTTTAATTGGCATTGTAGATTCAAAATTTATTGTACGACCTTAAATATTATTTAGAATGTTTTAGATACAGTCCAAAACAAAAATCTGATCAAAAGCTGAGAAGCGAACCTGGCTAATTAACTGTTTAACTAATAAGCGTATATTTTTCTTATAAAAGTGGTACATATACAAAATCTGCGTGTGAAGATAATAGAATGAAATGTATCTACATATTAAATAAATACGTCGGGCTCAAGATGGGTATGAGTGGTTAACAAGGGATGGTTACTTCTCCTTGACACATGATCCCAGTCTTGGAATTTTCTGAGGTATGTGTCTTATGCCCTTTTCACAGATTGGTTCACTCTTTACTTTCTTTAACATTTTTTAATTTATCACAACATACATGTACTTGTATAATGATAATAATTTAAAGGCATGATTAAATAAAATCATAAAACATAACTGAAAGACAAGGAATAAAAAGTATATGTTCTGGGATTGAACAAGAAAAATATAAATATAATCTTAGTATGAATACCTGTAAGCTTTTTTTCTCACAGAACTTTTTTCTCATGGTTAGATTCTAACATTATTGGCATATGCGTATTGTAAACAGTAAATTTACATGCACTAGCTAGGACGGTACCTTTTAATTACGCACCAGGGAAAATCTCAAAAATAAATTTTTCTCATAAAATAAACATATGCATCATTGATACAAACAGAATATCATTAAATATACACAAAATATCCATTTTCCATAAGTTATTACAGGTTTGATATTTGTCTGTGCACTTTAACTTGTATGGATTGACATCAATAAATAATTGGTTTATTCCTATTTGCAGAGAAACTACTTATTAGATAGACTTCCTGTAAACAAACCAACACAGAATTTAAATTCCTTTAATGGAAGAAATCGTCGCCTAACATGGCCCCTGAAGAACACATTTTTCTTTATATTGTTTTTTTTCTCTCTATAAATTGTGCTCTCTGTTCAAGCATACATCGTTGATGCAATGTAAGAATTTAATTTACCTCTATATGCGAAAAATGTTGATATGAAAACATTATGCAGGGGAAAATTTAAGATCCATAAAAGAGGACAAAAATGTCCGTAAATAGTGAGAATAGCTAGGATCTCTTCTAAATGTAGAGGACAAAGCCCCTATATAGAGAAAAAACTAAGATTTCATCAAAGTGGACGACAAATTAAGCCACTATATATAGGAGAAAGAGCTTTGAGGACAAAAAAGTCCGTAAACAGAGGGATAGGCTAAAACACCTTATAATGATGGACGAACAAGGTTGTATACAAGGCAAAACTAAGATCTCTTATAAAAATGGACAAGCAAAGGGGAAAAGATTAAATCCTTCATAAAAGTGGATGAAAAAGCCTGTTTACATACAACTGGGGAAAATTAAGATCTCTTATAAAAGTGGATGACAAAATCCTTATACAGAGGAAAAGTTAAGATCTGATACGAAAGTGGATCATAAAAAGGGGAAAAAGCAAAGATCCTTTATTGAAGTGAACGGCCACGCCCGTATACAGAGGGAAAAGCTATATATAACATCTCTAAAAATATTGGATGACGAAACCTCTATGCAGGAGAAAATAAGATCTCTTTTAAGTCGACCACAGGCACTTGGGGTATGGACCCCACGTAAATTTATATTTACATCCGCTGAATATTTTCTCCTTTATTTCTTAAGAAAACCCATTGCGTTTATCACTGCATGAACTACAGTCGCCATGTCGCTTGTACAGATTTCTTGATCAGTGGCTGTTCCATCAATAAAACGTTTAAAGACGTTCGCATCATAAATACAATAATTAATCTTTTTAATCCTACTTTAAATAATTATTTAAACAGATATACGCGGTGTACTTACGCGTACTTACGCGGGTTATGTATTTTTTCTGCAACAGCTGCTTCCGTTCATTCCAGTAATAACAAACAAAGAAAGACATTTTATTGTTTAAACATCTAAAATCAGGTCCATTTACAAGTGTTTGCCTGATACCAGATTTCTTAACTTAGCTAGTCTTCTAAACGTTTACCTCAGTCTCCTAAACGTATTCAGATAGCTCGTCTGCGACATCTCAAGCTCAAATATGCCCCTCCCTACACGGTCACTGTAGTCCCCCGGGGGAATTCACGGGGTCTCTCGATTTATAGCAGGGCTATCGACCAGTACCAACCGATAGGTCGGATTGGGCCTCTAAATCTATCAGCTCTGCTGTGTCCAAAGACTCCAGAGAAATGTCACAGGCATTAGGACCCGCTAATCAAATTTTTGTATGTACACATAAGAAGTCGATTGGCCTCTCCCCTGGATTTTCTGTGTAGGTATATCTGAGTTTTGTGTATCTAAGGGTCTATAAAATTGATATGACTGTCGTTTGATCCGGAAATATTCGCCTGCTGTTTAAATCAATGTCAATTTATCAGAAGCTTCGTACATACAGGTAAAGGTGAATAAAATTGTAAGTTGTTTTAAGTTTGTGTTTGTACAGCATGGTACAAATCAAGCCAACACAGCAATTAAATCAAAAAGAAAATTTTATGTCTTTATCGATACAACGTACGACATACACAAAAAAATAGCTGCATTATATAATTTTAAAAATCAACTCTCTCTCTCTCTCTCTCTCTCTCTCTCTCTCTCTCCTTTGTATATATATATTTAGAGCCCATTCTACATTTAGCTCACCCGAGCTGAATACTCAGGCGAACTTTTAATTGTCCGTCTGTCTAGCTGTTTGTCCGGCGTCTGTCCCTCCGTCCAGGGGTATGACTTTTTAGTAAATCTTTAAATCTATGCTTTTTTTGGATTTTTCATATCGAATAAATGAAATAAATAACTTAATGTAAATAAGTACTACAAACAAAATTCATGAGTAAAAAAGAACATGAAAAATATTTTGACAAGGGATGTATATGGGGGTGGGGGGGAGAGAGTTCCTGTCCACAAGTACCTGTGGGGTGGTCCACGGCCTTTCGTTGAATATGTAAGGGGCTATTATACACATATATGTAATTGGTTTACAAAGTTTCATGTATTTGAACACAAATAAAATTTATGACTTCATGATTAAAGTTCTTTGTATTTTGGAGCTTTATTATATACTTATATCAGCTGTTAGAAATCGGTCAAGATGCATATTGCTACCGCAAGAATCATTTGTTTGTTCGTTTGTGTTATTTGCCCATAGAGGGTATTAAGGACAAACATTTCAAGGGATTGGTGTGCAATCATATCCTTAAAACGTCATATATAAAAAGTCAGCTCGATCGTAAATCATGAAATTTTTTTAACAAAATTATTTCGAGCGTAAATCATTTAAATATTTTTTAAGAGTCACCTCGAACGCGAACGTGTAAATAAATCTTAAACAAAAATATTTACAGGAAACAGTACAAAAATCCCCACAATCGGGATGATTTCCTTAGTTGTCTGTCTTTTTCATCATATAAGATAAATAGTATAAGATAACGGCAACTCTATAATCTAGTTAATCCAGATAATCCCTATAGGAGTGCATTTAGCACATTAATTAAATACAGACACCCCTCTTATACAATAAAGCAGAGTGCACGAAGAAATTTAAGTGGCATAAATAGACGTACGTATTTACCATTCAAAAAGGTATTTTAAGGAGACTTTCACAAAACGCTGGAGAGATTAAGATAAGCGATAAATTGATATCCTTAAGGAGGAGAAGGTATTGCGTGCGGTCTATACAATAAATATCAAGATGACAGACTTACAACGTCAGAGTCAGAAAACTCGAGGGTGATATATAGTCTCTATTAGGAATCATCGATTGAAATCTGCTCCAGACAACCGTATACAGTGGCGGATCCAGGAATCTTACCCCCCACCTTTGTCCCGACTATAGTTCTGGAGTCGGGCTAGGGACCCAAAATCACAGAAATGGTTTATTTTATCTTATATATGTACAGCAAAACGTGTTTAGTACGAGTACGAACACGGACATTGCGAATTCACGGATATAACGAAGTTATCTTAGATCCCCAGCTTTATAAATTTCGTGAATTAGCGAAGTAATTCGATCTATAGGTCCAAGTGACTTCGTTATATAAGCGAGTTTTATGTATATATATTTTGGACATTAAAGGGGGTCTGGGCCCCCAGTACCCTCTTGATCAGCCAGTGGTGTTAATTATTGATTTTTAAAAATAAATTTTAGCAATAAATATAAAAGAATTCGTAGACGGTTTTAACCATTAAACCACAGGTATTTGTAAACAGGAACCCATGCGCGGATCTAGAGGGGGGTGGGTGCGTGGTATAGGAAAATTCATAAAATGAATAGGTATGAAGAAAATTTAGAAGGAGGATACTCATCATTATTTCTTCTCATGCAAAAAATATACAGAAGTCAGGAAAGAATTTTTTGACAAATTTTTGCGAATGGGTAAATTACATACTGTCGATACTCACACTTTACTCTGGGGAGACAAATCGTTAAATGATTTTGAAAATGAATACCTAATTTCTATTGTGCAAACTTTTATTAAAAATTCAGTACATGTAACTATATAAAGAAGGTATTATACATCTAAATGTATCAATCGATTTAGGAATGATTTTTTTTTTGGTAACTTGCATGTTTCTTCGGGTTTGAGCGTTTATAATTGAAGGTAAACCCCCCATCATTTGATCCTGTTAAATGCTCATCTGTCATTTAATTGTTGAATGAGCAAATATCTTCTATATATTTTGTTATTTAAATGATTTTTAAATTATGTTCAGCTGGTTTCATTTAATGCATGCTTGAACATCTTTATAAATATCATTCTTATTATTGTTTGATTTCAGCAAATGCACATTTTAAAATTTGTTAAATTAACCGTCTAAAACATGAAAATTATTACCTTTATAGGTTAGTGAACAATTTGTTAAATGCATTGGCTCATTTGAGCAAATAAACGACTGATAAATAGGTGTTAAACTGAGCGACATTTGATTTTATTTTATTGTGTGTGTTTATTCCGCATATTTACGCCATTATAGAAAAATTAAATAATAAAAAAACATGTTCACTAGAAATAGCTCAATACTCTTTTTTTTTTCTATAAGCACAATTAAATTCCTGTCTCTTTCTTTACAGACAGATTGATGAAAACTAAAATAGAAACCTCTCGATCATATATCACTGAAAGAAATACCTAGTTGATTTAACTAGTGTGCCTAGTAAAGCGTTCTTCGTGATTAGTGATCCCTCTGTTTACTGGCTAAAATAGTACACAGTGGAGTGGTGGTCATAAAGATACTAAGATACATGTACCTAGTGAAAGTTACTTATAAATTCATAGATTTACCAATGTTATCTAGTCAATCTACCCAATACCCAGTAAAACTACTTTTGAGGTAGTGATTGTATGGACAGTAAATTTTCTAGTCTTCCCAGTGATTTTCACTAGTTTATTTTTTTTCAGTGTTCTCATCTAAAGTGAGGGAGGGTCAGTTCTCAAATTCGATTCCTCTCCTTTTTTTTGAATTTAATTATTTGAAATATTTAGATCTACTGTTACATACAGGTACTCAGTATGTAAGGGTCTGAGTGATGGTGGAGGTTAAAGATGGGATGGGAATAGGGACTTTGAACGAAAAAAAATTTTCAAAGTTAAATCAGCAACATATCTACATGCAATCATACAATTCACTGAAAACAAAGGACAGGTTTTAGCGCCTACTGATATGATATGGAATTGTTTTGAATTTATCTCAATTAAATAAAAAGCATGTAAATTTAAATTGCGATGTCGAACAAGTTTATTAATTATTCCTATACCTAGCTTTTTATTAAATGAAGCAAATTATGCCTAGCTATATTTCCTAGATTCCGCAATATGTTTGCAAAAGGGCAGAGAATTTAATTACATGCATGTTTTTTCAATGAACTGCATGATATAATTGGCGGCATTACTGAGTTTATTTTTTTCCTTCGTAAAGAATGTTAGAAAAAAGTAACGTCAAATTAATTTTCTAGAACTTCACGTAAAATAACGTCATTTTGACGTTACCGAAAATGACACCAACATCGTGCGCAACGTCATAGCACTTGCCAGATATAGAAATATTGTAATTTTACCTCTTTGGTTATAGTCGATCATACCCCCCCTCTCTTCCCCCCCC
>PRKT01000197.1:795533-810634 GCA_003671525.1 Saccostrea glomerata
GTTAACTTCTTTTAGTAACTTTTTTATTGAAACGCTGCATTACCCTTATATTACCCTTATTTTGTTACACTGCACCCAAAATAAGGGAAAAAGGGGGGTTCAACCGGACTTTCAATGAATAGACAAACTTATGTCTGGGAAAAAGCGGGGATAGACCCCCTGGCACCCCCTAATGCTACGTGCCTTTAAGAATCAAATAAGCAGACAGACGGACGGACAGGGCAAAACCTTCATACATCTAAATCTTATAAAAATTGTATCCGGAAATTATGATCATAATTTTTTGGCATTTAACTTTAAGTTCCGAAAGTTTGTTTACAATAATTCGGAATCCTCGAGACTGATCGATACTTTGTTATTAAGACCTTTGCACATGCTGGAAATCATGGGAAACTCTTTGGTGAAGGCGGCAGCAGTAGATTTCGGCATTCAGTGGGTAGGCTGGGCGGTGGCAGCTAGTCTCAAGACTGAAAAATTTTACGATCTGGCAGGTAAAATCCTACAAACTGCATAAAACTTCGTTAACAGGAACATTTTCAAGTTACGTAACCTAAACTAAACTTTCGATGTGCTAGCTGTTATCTCTAGATAGATTTTTTAATTGGAACATTCAATAAATGTCGTACATTATAATATGCATGAAAATTTTATATATCGCCTTGTTATGTTTATTTGACAATATCGACAGGGACCTGAATTCTTATTTCTTATAACATGTACAATAAAGTTTTCAACACTGTTCAAAGTGAAAACGAAAGTAAAAGAGTCAAAGTTATCACAGAGACGCCCCAGTAAGGAACCAGATGAAAGCATCTCACAGGACTGTGTGTTGTTAAGATTCATATTTCGGGATATTTACACTTGTAACAGGAGGGGAGAAGTTGTATGGCTGGACCGGGAATCGAACGCAGAACTCCTACATCTCCAGTCAGGTGCTATACTCACTGAGCTATCCAGGCCGATTTCAACGACCCAAACCATTACATTCCTCTCTCCTTAAATGGTCTTCACCCTCGAAGACACAACCCGAGTTCTTATTACAACCTGGCAGGACTTTCACCTGCAATTCACAGGGTGGTCAGTGGCACAAAAATCTGTAACAAGAAAGGAGAAAATGTATGGATGGACCAGGAATCAAACCCGGACCCCTCACCCCTGCGTCTCTAGTCAGGTGCTCTACCTACAGAACTACCCTGGCTGATATCCATGACCCAAACCACCACACACTAATTATAATCAGTAAAATTAAGTATGACTGTGACTTTATATACATGTTACATGTATGTGATAATCTAATGTTAAGTCCGCTTGCATATTCGCTACACTAACATCTAATAATATCCCACAGAGGGTCACGTCAGAGGTCAAATTCTATCAACCAATCAAATCGTCCCCTGCAAAATCAGCATATATTTGTTGATGTACCGTAAATCACTTTTTATACGCGAGAACTGTATTTTCACATAATTACGTGATTATGTCAGTGTTTTTCGCATACATTTAATTCTTGCGTTTAGTATTCTTAAAGATTAAATAGAGCAATAACCACAATATGTGAAAATTTTGTCTCACTAATCAAGAGTCAATTTCTATCTCGCCAAAATAAGTTGTCGTAAAAATTTAGTGATCTACAGTAATCAAAACAAATAATTCTAGAGCAACTCTAATGTGACTCTCTACGGGATGTTGTTAGAGTGTAGCGAGTATGCAAGCGAATCTAACATCTAATTTTGATTAGATTGGTTAAATGGAATCTTCTCATTGTAGGGTCAGGGACGTTTATATGCCTAGCCTTACAAAGTCTGAAATGGGGAGGAAGGTACCATCTCAGGCAGAAAGTCAATACAGGAATGGTGGTCTCATGGGCGTTCAGGTAGATTACTCAGAAAGTCAATACAGGATTGGTGGTCTCATGGGCGTTCAGGTAGATTACTCAGAAAGTCAATACAGGAATGGTGGTCTCATGGGCGTTCAGGTAGATTACTCAGAAAGTCAATACAGGAATGGTGGTCTCATGGGCGTTCAGGTAGATTACTCAGAAAGTCAATACAGGAATGGTGGTCTCATGGGCGTTCAGGTAGATTACTCAGAAAGTCAATACAGGAATGGTGGTCTCATGGGCGTTCAGGTAGATTACTCAGAAAGTCAATACAGGAATGGTGGTCTCATGGGCGTTCAGGTAGATTACTCAGAAAGTCAATACAGGAATGGTGGTCTCATGGGCGTTCAGGTAGATTACTCAGAAAGTCAATACAGGAATGGTGGTCTCATGGGCGTTCAGGTAGATTACTCAGAAAGTCAATACAGGAATGGTGGTCTCATGGGCGTTCAGGTAGATTACTCAGAAAGTCAATACAGGAATGGTGGTCTCATGGGCGTTCAGGTAGATTACTCAGAAAGTCAATACAGGAATGGTGGTCTCATGGGCGTTCAGGTAGATTACTCAGAAAGTCAATACAGGAATGGTGGTCTCATGGGCGTTCAGGTAGATTACTCAGAAAGTCAATACAGGAATGGTGGTCTCATGGGCGTTCAGGTAGATTACTCAGAAAGTCAATACAGGAATGGTGGTCTCATGGGCGTTCAGGTAGATTACTCAGAAAGTCAATACAGGAATGGTGGTCTCATGGGCGTTCAGGTAGATTACTCAGAAAGTCAATACAGGAATGGTGGTCTCATGGGCGTTCAGGTAGATTACTCAGAAAGTCAATACAGGAATGGTGGTCTCATGGGCGTTCAGGTAGATTACTCAGAAAGTCAATACAGGAATGGTGGTCTCATGGGCGTTCAGGTAGATTACTCAGAAAGTCAATACAGGAATGGTGGTCTCATGGGCGTTCAGGTAGATTACTCAGAAAGTCAATACAGGAATGGTGGTCTCATGGGCGTTCAGGTAGATTACTCAGAAAGTCAATACAGGAATGGTGGTCTCATGGGCGTTCAGGTAGATTACTCAGAAAGTCAATACAGGAATGGTGGTCTCATGGGCGTTCAGGTAGATTACTCAGAAAGTCAATACAGGAATGGTGGTCTCATGGGCGTTCAGGTAGATTACTCAGAAAGTCAATACAGGAATGGTGGTCTCATGGGCGTTCAGGTAGATTACTCAGAAAGTCAATACAGGAATGGTGGTCTCATGGGCGTTCAGGTAGATTACTCAGAAAGTCAATACAGGAATGGTGGTCTCATGGGCGTTCAGGTAGATTACTCAGAAAGTCAATACAGGAATGGTGGTCTCATGGGCGTTCAGGTAGATTACTCAGAAAGTCAATACAGGAATGGTGGTCTCATGGGCGTTCAGGTAGATTACTCAGAAAGTCAATACAGGAATGGTGGTCTCATGGGCGTTCAGGTAGATTACTCAGAAAGTCAATACAGGAATGGTGGTCTCATGGGCGTTCAGGTAGATTACTCAGAAAGTCAATACAGGAATGGTGGTCTCATGGGCGTTCAGGTAGATTACTCAGAAAGTCAATACAGGAATGGTGGTCTCATGGGCGTTCAGGTAGATTACTCAGAAAGTCAATACAGGAATGGTGGTCTCATGGGCGTTCAGGTAGATTACTCAGAAAGTCAATACAGGAATGGTGGTCTCATGGGCGTTCAGGTAGATTACTCAGAAAGTCAATACAGGAATGGTGGTCTCATGGGCGTTCAGGTAGATTACTCAGAAAGTCAATACAGGAATGGTGGTCTCATGGGCGTTCAGGTAGATTACTCAGAAAGTCAATACAGGAATGGTGGTCTCATGGGCGTTCAGGTAGATTACTCAGAAAGTCAATACAGGAATGGTGGTCTCATGGGCGTTCAGGTAGATTACTCAGAAAGTCAATACAGGAATGGTGGTCTCATGGGCGTTCAGGTAGATTACTCAGAAAGTCAATACAGGAATGGTGGTCTCATGGGCGTTCAGGTAGATTACTCAGAAAGTCAATACAGGAATGGTGGTCTCATGGGCGTTCAGGTAGATTACTCAGAAAGTCAATACAGGAATGGTGGTCTCATGGGCGTTCAGGTAGATTACTCAGAAAGTCAATACAGGAATGGTGGTCTCATGGGCGTTCAGGTAGATTACTCAGAAAGTCAATACAGGAATGGTGGTCTCATGGGCGTTCAGGTAGATTACTCAGAAAGTCAATACAGGAATGGTGGTCTCATGGGCGTTCAGGTAGATTACTCAGAAAGTCAATACAGGAATGGTGGTCTCATGGGCGTTCAGGTAGATTACTCAGAAAGTCAATACAGGAATGGTGGTCTCATGGGCGTTCAGGTAGATTACTCAGAAAGTCAATACAGGAATGGTGGTCTCATGGGCGTTCAGGTAGATTACTCAGAAAGTCAATACAGGAATGGTGGTCTCATGGGCGTTCAGGTAGATTACTCAGAAAGTCAATACAGGAATGGTGGTCTCATGGGCGTTCAGGTAGATTACTCAGAAAGTCAATACAGGAATGGTGGTCTCATGGGCGTTCAGGTAGATTACTCAGAAAGTCAATACAGGAATGGTGGTCTCATGGGCGTTCAGGTAGATTACTCAGAAAGTCAATACAGGAATGGTGGTCTCATGGGCGTTCAGGTAGATTACTCAGAAAGTCAATACAGGAATGGTGGTCTCATGGGCGTTCAGGTAGATTACTCAGAAAGTCAATACAGGAATGGTGGTCTCATGGGCGTTCAGGTAGATTACTCAGAAAGTCAATACAGGAATGGTGGTCTCATGGGCGTTCAGGTAGATTACTCAGAAAGTCAATACAGGAATGGTGGTCTCATGGGCGTTCAGGTAGATTACTCAGAAAGTCAATACAGGAATGGTGGTCTCATGGGCGTTCAGGTAGATTACTCAGAAAGTCAATACAGGAATGGTGGTCTCATGGGCGTTCAGGTAGATTACTCAGAAAGTCAATACAGGAATGGTGGTCTCATGGGCGTTCAGGTAGATTACTCAGAAAGTCAATACAGGAATGGTGGTCTCATGGGCGTTCAGGTAGATTACTCAGAAAGTCAATACAGGAATGGTGGTCTCATGGGCATTCAGGTAGATTACTCAGAAAGTCAATACAGGAATGGTGGTCTCATGGGCGTTCAGGTATCATGATGGTAGATTAATTTCTGTAGCTTCGTTAATATTTCTTATCACTGCTTAAGAAGTTGAGATACCTCAGAGTTTGAGAAAATTGAGATACTCCGAGAATATTGAGATACTCAGAGAAAATTGGCTCTTGTTACCATCTTGAACTTAAACCTAACATTACTATTCCTTAATAGCTGTAATATGTCCAAGTGAGTTAAAAGTCCCAACAACTTGTTCTTTATGTCAGTCATTTCCATGGAATTTGAATGTTATAGTCATGAAAAACTTGAACATCTCTCACATTTTTTTTATCTTAATAATATAGAGATTACAAGCTTTTATTAGGTAGCATGACATGTAATACTTATAAACACTTCTTCTTTTGTATAGACTTGGGCTGTTTCTTTTCACAAGAATTCTGAAAGAAGGTCAAGACCGGCGCTTTAACAAGGTCAGGGACAGACCTGGGACCTTCTTTGTGTACTGGACAATTCAAGGTGAAAACTTTTAAAAAGGTAGCAATTCATGTATGTGTAATCTTTCAGATGGAGACTTGTGGACTAATTCTCCTGTTTGGTAGCAGAAACTGTTGCTAAAAAAGATCCCTCACTGCTCTATGGTTATAAGTGACGAGTACAGGTGAAATTAATCTGAAAAAAAAATTTCTTTCTCACTAATATAAAGGCATCAAAATTAAATGAGGAATCCGCTGATAAATGGATTTTTGCAAAGAGCACTGACTTTTACAATTGAAGGCTTATTTTTACAGTTGGACAATATATTATGTATTTATTTAGAAGCTTTTTTGCAATATTGGATTTTAATCCACACTGGGTCCTATAAATGGATCTTAATGCACCTTGGGTCCTATAAATGAATTTTAATCCACCTTGAGTCCTATAAATGGATTTTAATCCACTCTTGGTCCTATATAAATGGATTTTAGTCTTGTCGTCAAATACTGCAAATGTATCACATTTGGCATGTACAATATTTGGCGGAAATTCAATTTTCAACAAACGTAGGTTAGATTCAGCACTGTTTGAATTTGTCATAAAAGTTAATATACAAGACATTTAGCGATGTACATGAATTAGCAGCCTCTGCTTTCCGCCAAAATCACTAGATAGAATACACACCGCTAAATGTAATATGTTTACAGTATGTTGGAATCTCAGGAATCAGATAGTCAGATACCAAATACTGTGGTTTCATCAATTTTCGTTGGCATTAATTTTAGTGGATTTTGTAAAGCACGTTTTCAAGGATATTAAGTAATTTCATGGAAAAAAAGCATTGCCTATACAAATTAGTAGCATATTTCTTAATTCAATGAGGATTTTAAATCGTGGATCTGCTCAACAATGAAATCCTTGAAAATCAGTGCTTGACAAATATTAATGAAACCACAGTACATGTATCAGTTATATTTGTAGGAATAAGGGTGCATGAATACCCTTGTTTGCAACAATAGAGAGGTTGAGATTTCAAACTTGTACATATTTAGTAGGCGAATTCCCTAAACTCTAGCTTGCTTATTATGTCATCAATTTTAGTGATGACAGGTTTTCTACACATATTTATAACTTGTAGAATGGCATCTACATGTAAGTGAAAGCTTTGATTTCACTGTTGTAGAAGTATGTTGGATACTGTTATTGTATTATATTTAGCCTGAATGTACAATATTTGGCGGAAATTGATTTTTGAACATGTTAGAGTAGATTTGATTTAGCGCATTTCTAAATGTTTTGTTTATGTATGTATGTGCATGAGATTTAGTTTGGTACTTGAATTAGTGGAAATGTCTCTCCGCCAAAAGCACTCGATAAAAGAGTACACTGCCAAACGTAAGACATTTACAGTAATACTTATAGTACAACTGCCTCTAACATTAAGTCTCCTGCTTTCTGTGTAGGTATGTGGGTGTTCCTGACTCTGCTTCCAACACTTATTGTGAATGACAAGAGAGAGGACCGACCTTTGACCTCGCGGGATTATATTGGATGGTCCCTGTGGATGGCTGGATTTCTGATCGAGAGCATCGCGGATTACCAGAAATCTGCCTTCAGGGGAAATCCAGAGAACCAGGTACTAGGGATTCTGTTTTCTGCATCCTTCTGTGTGTCATCCAATTTTATTTCTGATTTCAAATCCCACTTTGGGATGTGGAGACCGGTCCTTCTGATGAGACCGTGCAGGCACGAAAAAAATCCTCACTGCTCAATGGCCCCGAGTGCCGAGTATAGGACAAACTTTGCAGCTCTCCACTGGCAAGTGGTGGTGTCTCCATATGAGTAAAAAATTCTCAAGAGGGATACATGTATTAACCAAAATACATACAGAAAAATCCACTAATTGTAAAGAAGTCACAGTTTGATTCAGCTTTCCCTAACACCACATGGTGGATCTTCTGAAATCAATCAATATCTTCAATTAAGAAGTGAATTTAATATTTGAAGATTCATGAGGTACATGAAGTATGACGCTTCACCCCGGCATGAAATGGCGTGAAGCGTTGTAGTTCATGTACCTCATGAATCTTCAAAAATTACATTGATATTTTATATTTACATCATTTTGTCTTAATAGGTGACACAATTCAACTGTCCTTTTTAAAGCAAAACAGTTTGCACTATAGTTTCCAAGTACAATATTGAGATATATATGCTCATCCATTGTAGTTCATGAGAAAATATTTTTGTTTGTATTCTCACCTCTCATTGGTTGATTTCCAAAAAGGAACGCAAATTATTTTGTATAATCTGGTTTGGTATGGGGACACACCCCCTTGACAACCAGCTTAATCATCTTATTCATGCAATCCCCTCATGTCCAGTCCTCGGAATCTATGGAAAATTCCAGATTTAATAAATGTACCTTTAACTTCAAACAGTTACTCGATCTTACCTCATGTAAACAAACAACATGGCTGTTAGATCTATGTGTCAGTTTTTACCTCCCCTCGCTTCACATCACTTCCATTACTACGGTTATATTATTGCACAGTAAATTTGAACTCATAAAAAGCAACACAGTTTTTTATCCAAATTTGTTTTTAATTATTTTAAAATAAAAGTATGAGGAATGACTCTAATTCTTGGCCAAATTATCAAGTATAATCTGGTTTAGGTCAGTTTACGCTTTTTTTTAATCCGCGGATTGTTTAACGTCCCTCTCGAGAATTTTTCACTCATATGGAGAAACCACCACTTGCCGGTGGAGAGCTGCAAATTTTGTCCTATACTCAGCACTCAGGATAATTGAACAGGGAGGGATCTTTTTCATGCCAGCACCTACTGGGACATGGGACCACGGTTTATATGGTCTCATTTGAAGGACTGGTCTCCATATCCAACAGTGGGAGATGACTCATCAACTCCTTTCTTTGTGACTCTAGAGCAGACGCTCTAACGTATGCCATGCGGGCGACTTCTTTGGATGAAGTGTCAGTTGTAATAATATACATGTACTTTGCAGCTGCATTTGCTCTACAATTTACTCTTCCCAAAGTTTCTAGAACAGTTTTGTCATCATTAAAAAAGTATTGTATTATACTTTCACTTACCCTTGTAGTTCTGCTTCAACTTGATGCAAATTATCTAAAATGAAATAAACAAATTTATCCAGCAGGACCTGTGGAGCATTGTTTAGACTATGTACAGGGTAAATTTATCCAGCTTGGCCTTTGCATTGTCAGGTTTATCTTTATTTTACAAGGAAATTTATCCAGCACTACCCTATCTGTCTTTATTTTACAGGATAACATTTTCCCAGTGTTGTCATGTCTATCTGTACATGTATTTAACAGGATAAATTTATCCAGCATGCCCTATGGAGCATTGTTTTGTCTTTATTTATTTTACAGAGTAAATTTATCCAGAATGACCTGTGGAGCATTGTTCAGTACCCTAACATTATACTTTCTGTGTTTATGTTACAGGGTAAATTTATACAGCAGGGTCTGCGGAGATTGTTCAGTATCATAACATTATCCTGTCTGTCTTTATTTTACAGGGTAAATTTATACAGCATGGCCTGTGGAGCATTGTTCAGTACCCTAACTACCTGGGGGAGATCATGATGTGGTCTGGGATCTACCTCTCCTCTACCTCGGTTCTCCGGGGCTGGGAGCATGTCAGCGTCATCTCTCCCCTCTTCTTGACCTTCCTCCTCACCAAGGTCAGTGGAATACCAATACAGGAAAAGGGAGCCTTCAAACGATACGGAGGGGACCCAGCATTCCACGAACACATCAAGAAAACTCCCAAACTGATTCCATTCATCTGGTAGTCAATAAAACCACAAAATGATCAAATTTATCTTGTAGCAGAGAAAAACCACTAAACTGATCCCAATTATCTGGTAGTCAATAAAACTCCCAAACTGATCCCATTCATCTGGTAGTCAAGAAAACTCCCAAACTGTTCCCATTTATCTGGTAGAAGAGAAGACTCTCAAACTGTTCCCATGTATCTAGTAGTAGTGAAAACTCTAAACTGATCCCATTTGTCTGGTAGTCAATAAAAATGTATGTTTTTTTAGCATATATTTATTTTTTAACGTTTATTAGTACATATAGTTACACTAAGTACATTTCAGTAGACGTGATGCTTCATGAATCCAAAATCATTTTGCTCAAGAACAAAAGCATTCTGATTATTAGTTCTTGGCTGTACATGGATTCCATTTGTTCACATTATTTTCAGCTTTAACAAAATTTATATAGAGAGTTTATTTAAGACTTGTTGAAAGTTTTAGTTAATGGTGACTGAGAACAATTGTCAACAAAAGTGCCATACAAATGAAAACACAGAAGCAGAATGTGCAAAAAGATTAACGTATCATTGGTAGTTGTATTTTCATAAGTCAGTTTAATTTACTACAAAGATCAGATACATTTTCAGAGACAGCGTATTTTTTGTATGACCCTTCCATTTATTATTCATATGTATTATTTTTAGAGTGTGATTCAGTAGTTTTGACATAAAGGTACATGTACACACTTTGTGATGATGTTTATATCACACTGAATAAAAAATTGTATGAATTGTTGACTATTAAATGAATTGTTTGATGGATATTCTGATTGTTCACTTATTTAACTCTTGATTAACAATGAGGAAATAATTTCTGTGTGTACGGGGGAGGGGGGAGGGGGGGGGGGGGGGTACCAAAAAAGATGCCCATGGGCCACAACACTCACCAGAGCAACTTTTCAAGCACTTTCCTTTAGATTTATAATTTTTTTTAGATTTATTAGAAAAATAATAATCCCATATTATGACCCCTCACTAACTCTGTGGGGCCTCTTCTCTATGATTGGGGTTGCCTCAATATAGATTGGACAAAAATGGTGCGTATCATCATGATCATCATGGTTAACCGTTATCAACTTATATATGGCTAGTCTTAGTACAGTATTGAAGATTACGCATGAAAAATTATATTATGTATACTTTTTTATAATGAGTAGATTGATCAGTAATTTATTTTCAGTATACTAACACAATGATCATTTGTTTCATTCAATGAACAGAACACATTTAAAACGGAATTAGTTTGGAGAATTTCATTTTCTATTATCGAAAGTTGAAAAAAAAGTTGATCACAATCTCTGCTCTGGATCTCCAAAATCCAAACCATCTTTAATGTAAAGACAGCCTTGCGGAGTAATTGTCACTTTGTTCCATAGGTTGGCGGTCCATCTTTAAACAGTTAAATGTACGTCCGAATTCCTTATATTGCTTGTCGAGGTTAGATTCACTTCATTTGCGGGCTAGACTTCGTTGGCTGTAAAATAATCATATCACATGTTGAAACATTTGAAGAGAAGATTTTTATTTAGAATACAAGAAAGTATATAGAAATGAATGCACAAATGATTATAATTATAATACATAATATACATTATAAAACCTCATTTACGTAATATTAAGACTCTATCCATGCACTTGAGGCCTGTGGATAAACATGACATTCAAAGTACATGTTTGAAAGTATGTTGCTTTTTCTGTGCTTTCATATATACAAATACAAACTAAACAAGGACATCTGCCACCACAAAGCTCAGCATCCCCTTGCAAAAGAGTATGTCATTCTATATTACATGTACATATATTTCAATTTCTATTTGACGTTCTTTCTGTGATAAGTTTTGAAAGATAGTTAAGACGTTGATTTCTTGATAATTCTACCGGAATGTAAATTTCACCGAGCGAAAGGTCAGGAGCTAAGAAGCCTAATATGTATATCTCGATGTAAATTACTGTTGCTGTAAAATCACATTCGTGGGGTTAAACTTTGGAGGTTTGAGGAAAAAATGTTGTGTCATGGGGATTTGATTTCGTGGATGAAGAACATTTTAGTAGATGAGTGTATGAAATTTTACATTTCGTGGTGGACATGAATTCTTTATTCCTCGAAAACAACGAAAATTAAACCCCACGAAAATTAGGGATTTCACGGTATTCATACAGGAAGAAATAAATTCATTCCACCCAAACATTATAAGCGCATTTCTGTATACGGGTACCTCTCTAACTCCTTTGCAAGGAGATAATAAAATATTGAAATTAAGATATTAATAATAGAAAATGTAATGAAATATTGATTAAAACAGACCTAAAATATCTTTCTTGTCGGCGTCGAGATCCACGTTCGGGTCACGGTCGGGCCAGGATTTTGCCTTTTTCCGGTTTTTCTCTGATTTGTCTCTCTTTTTATCAATAGGGGGCAGGTTTTTCTTGTGTCGAGATTTACTTCTCCTGTCAGGATTTTTCACTTCCGGTGTGAGTCCTTCTGGGTCGTGTTTGTCACGTGCCGTTAAGATTTCCTCCGCGAGATGTTTAGTGTGACCTCGCGGCGGTATGCTAGCTTCGCTGTATTTGTCAGGACTCTCTGGTGCTAAATGTCTGCCGAGTTTTATCTTGGGTTTTGATTTTCGTCGAATGCCTTTCCAGTCTTCAGGAGATTGGTCAGCTAGAAAAAAATATGTTGTAAATTGTTGTTATATTTTCAGGAGAGCGAGAACAGTTATACAATAATGTTTATACTACTAGTGGTTAAAACCCTCCTTTTTCTGTCGACGTCCGAGATACCCCACACCCTTCTTCTATCGTCTCTAGACTAACACCCCCCCCCCCCCGTTTGTCCTGATGACAAAAGTAGGGTACCTGTTCCAATCAGATTGTATATTTCTTACACTGAAAGTGGAATTTTTCCAGCAGAATATTATTAACATTAGAATATTATTAACATTTCTCATGAAGCTATAACAAGGTTTAGTTGTTACTTGAATTTTCAGTTATCTCCCTTACATGAGGGTCATTCGTCCTTAAAATAATAAGTGTGAAGCTTTTCTAATTTTTTGTGAACACATTTATAACTAATTTACCCATAAACTATTTAGGAAACAAAAAAGGTAAATTAGTAATTAACAGTGTTATTGCCCAGTTTTTGTCCAGAACTGACCTTCTTTACTGGGGTCCTTTCTGATAATATCTTGTCCTACACCGGAATGTCCGAAGTCCTGCCAGAATTTGTCTACGTCACCTTGGGTTTTAAGAACTCCCTTTTTCTGTAGATCGTCCGAGAGTCGAACAACCTTAAAATAAGATGTAGTTAAAAATAGGACATTTTGTTCAATTGTTTCTGCACAACGCGTCGTGTGCACCACTACTTCTTCGTTGAACATTAATAAGTATATATGCTCTTAAATTTTGGCCCAGTAATTTTATGCTGAAAAAAAGCTGTTTAGGTAATCATCGCACATGAAAGAGAACTGCTTCTCTATTTTTATTTCACAATATATTTCAAAACATTACTAACTGTGTGTTTCTAACAGTTTTATTCAGTACTGCATGTACAAGTCATGCATGTAGCCCACCGGAGCAAATTATCCTGCCATCTAATATCGCGGTATCAATAGGCGAAACCTTCGAGATTCTCTCATTTCTCTCATTTCAGGCCAAGGAGGGCTATATAAACAATCAAGGTTTTTAGACATGATTTGTTGTGGAAGGAGCTAGTACAAGAATATAATAATACCGGTAGGAATAAATGGGTAGAAAAATTTTGATGTGACAGCATAAGTAAACGGATATTAGTAAGTAAATCAAGACATATCACATTCTTGTGCGCAATAATTATAAATTTTTCCATGGTTAAGACTGTGCATAGCTCTATATGGTTGTCCATCCCATCTTTTTTTTCAGACCAGCGGGCTACAGAACTACAGCAAGACAAAAAGACATGCAAATTAATTCTATAAATCACCGTTATAGAATTAACAATAAATAACAGATTATACCCCCAACAAAAATTGTGCACATTTTCTAAGTATAATTAAAGACTCTGTGTACCTTTGCATTTTGGACTTTGGGGGCGTTTTATATCAATTCGTTATTTCTATACTGGTCCTACTTTCATCATTTTGGACTTTGGGAGAAGTTTGACATACGGCAGTATAATTGTTATCTCTATATTGGGCCTACCTTTCTCATTTTGGACTTTGGGAGGCGTTTGACATACGGCAGTTCGTTGACTAGTTCCTGTTTCGGTCTCTTCTTGATGCTCATTCGTAACCGCTCCTACAACAAAACAAACCTGTACAGCTGGAAGTTTACAAATAAAGTAACAATCTATTATCATAAACTTTACATGTCTGTCGTGTTTGTGACTATAATAAAATATATAGATAACTGCGTAGGATAAGAGAGGGTTCAATAGGAGTGGTTAGTTCTTACTAGTATTCAAGGTCCTCCTTTTATATAAAAAAAAAGATGTGTTTGTGAAACACTATGCGCCCGGCGGCAACAAATTCAAAAAAGTGAAAAACATATTTTTAGCGTAAAGGTCACAGTGAAAGTCACAAGGTCATTGATCTTGGTGTCATTTGAAATATCTTGATTAGTGAAGTATACATACCAAATATGAAGTCTCTATCTTTCATGGTTCAAAAGTTATGGTGAAAGTTTTAAAAAAAGCTATTTTTAGCATATAAGACACAGTCAAGGTCACAAGGTCATTGACCTTGGTGTCGTGTGAAAAGGCTTCGTTAGTGGAGTATGCATACCAAATATTAAATCTCTATCTTTCTTCGTTCAAAAGTTATGGCGAAGGTTAAAGTTTGCAAAAAGTCCTCTATTTTTAGCATAGAGGTCACAGTCAAGGTCACAAGATCATTGATCTTGGTGTCATTTGAAAGAGCTTTATTAGTGGAGTAGGCATACCAAATATAAAGTCTCTAACATTCATGGTTCAAAAGTTATGGCGAAGGTTAAAGTTTGCAGACAAACAGACAAACAGACAGACAGACAGACAGGACAAAAACAATATACGCCTCGGATCTTTCGATCCGGGCGCATAAAAAACATCCCCTTTCTCTGAGATCTTACAGTCGAGCGTTAGGGATCAAGATTGGGGGGTGGGTGGTTTCGGCTTAGTTCCAATTAGAGGTCCTCCTATTTTGACGTACCTCCTCCTCCCGGGCCTTGATTCTCCTGGGCACTTCCTCCTTCTCTCTCTCACTTTCTCCTTTCTGTCTCTTTCTCTCTCTCTCTCTCTCTCCTCTATCTCTCCCTTTACGTACCTCCTCGCGGGCTTTGATTCTCCTATCCCCTCTATCTCTGTCTCTCTTTCTGTCTGTCTGTCTGTCTCTCTCTCTCTCTATCTCTCTCTCTCTTTACGTACCTCCTCTCTCTTTCTGTCTCTCTCCATCTATCTCTTTAGGTACCTCCTCTTTCTCCCCCCCCCTCTCTCTCTCTATCGCGGATCAGTACCTCCTCCTCACGGGCCTTGATTCTTTTGGACATTTCCTCCTCTCTGTCCGTCTGTCTCTCCATCTGTCTCTTAAACGTACCTCCTCTTGCGGGCCTTGATTCTTCTGGACATTCCTCCTCTCTGTCTCTCTCTTCTCTCTCTCTCTTTACGTACCTCCTCTCTTTCTTCTTTCTCCCTTTACGTACCTCCTCCTCGCGGGCCTTGATTCTCCTGGACATTTCCTCTCTCTCTCTCTGCCCCCTCCCCC
>PRKT01000197.1:822827-837729 GCA_003671525.1 Saccostrea glomerata
GTGTGGTAGTGGGCAACTTTTTCAAATCCAAGTTACTTTCAATTCCAATTTTCTCCCACAATTCTTCGAAATAACTATACTTTCCTATAGTAAAGGTAATGTTTGGGAAAAATAGCTGTGATTTTTTTTCTTCATTAAAAAGTGGGGGGGCACAGACATACTCTTGCCCCCCATATCTAAAAGTGGGGGGGCTAGTGCCCCCGCTGCCCCCCCTGTGACTACCCCTATGCTTTACATTTCCTTTAGTATGATACACATTCATACAGGCTTTCCTGCACCAAGTACTGTACACTGTTGTTATATATTTATAAATTAAAAGAAAACAATAACTCTTAAAATCTGTTTCATTGATTTATTTATTTACAAAATGTTGATATCAATTTGTTATGTACAAATAGGACTAGTTTTGAGTGTTTGTATTCATTGAATAAATAAGGGACAATATTACAATGAGTGAGGTGTTAGTAATCAATCGTCAGATGGGGAGGTGTTATTAATCAGACATGGAGACCATTCATCAGATTGAAGGTTAGAAAATAAATATATTGCACAAATTCGCTGTAAAATTCGTCCAAAAATACAAGATTAATCTCAAATGGAAATGAGCTGACTGGAGACAGTGAATGAAAAAAACACATGAAAGGCAAGCTCCTGACAAAAAAAATATATCAATACTGAGACTGTTTGATTTTGAGCAAACAACAAAAAATACTGCTGAGAAAAACTTATTAAAAACAGAAACATACAATACTACATCTACAGGAAGTCAAACTAAAAAAACAGGGGCTACACTTCCTTAATATCCAAAATACAGGGGCTACACTTCCTTAATATTCACAAACAAAGAAATAATATCAGACTTGGTTATTTCTCTCCCTAGAAAATTATTTGACCAATCAGAAAGCTGACAGGTTCTACAGATGTTCTCTTAACAAACAGTTTATAAGGACTTCAAACATTACATGTACATACAATACTTTCTATCAAAAATACAATCATCACTGATTCATAAAATTTGCCTTGCAACCATATGACATGACAGTAAAATAAATAAATACCCTTCAATAACAAATCTTACTGGACGAAAGTAAAAAAGTAAGACTTGTCATGAAGGGTTAAGTACACCAGCTAAAATCATCGTTTTTTTCTCTAAAAACATTTCAGTAACAAATGCATAAAACCTCTAAGCATGACAGTATGACAAAAACCATAAAACATCAAAAGGCTAAAAACAAAACAACTAAAAACAATAAAAAAAACCAAACTCCTCTGACATGGAACAATGCCTTTATTTCACAAAGTCCTTCTTTCGCGATTTCTCTCTTTATATTTCCTTGGATGCACTGGTCTCGGAATTCGGAAAACAAACATTTCTCCTTATGAAGGTCACTTAAGTTCTCAACAGAAGACTGCAAGTCTCTGTGTGTGAATAACGACTAGTGATCTACACACAGCACGAGAACACCCAGACTGACAAGGACGGGGTTGTGGGAAGTTAACTTCTTGGCTCCCATACGGAAATTGTTTATGCCGGCTTACACACAGCAGAGTGTGTCTTCCCTTGGGTATCAGTTACAATGGCCATCTTTGAAGGCCTCAGACTCTGGACTCGGTAAAGTTTTTAACATGGCGATGTTTCAGAGGCCTCGGACATAGGACTCGGTCAGGTTTCTAGTTCTACCACGACCGCTCTTTGAAAGCCTCGGACTTAGGACTCGGTCAAGTTTCTACCAAGGCCACTCTTTGGACGCCCGGGACATGGACTTGCTCCTGCGGACCCTGGTGATGACGATGGGGGAGGGCTTGTCCTCCAGGAACGGGAAAGTGAATCCAGTGGGTCTCTGTAACAGATAAAAGGCAGAAATTACTACACAGCCTGTAATCCACACCTTCTATAAAGTATCACTTAAACCCTCTTTTTGCTACAAGCTTTCATATTAAACTAAAAAAGTCACTTATTTAATATGTGACTATTTACACATAATTCAAAGGAGGAAATATCTTTAAGCATGTTAAGGTCACCCAACACAAAAAGGAATCCTACCAACACTTTAGAGATATAGTTCTGATGATAATTTCATGCAAAGAATTATTTCTTAGATATTGTTCTGTGGACTTTGAGTTTATAACTACTGATATTATAACTACTGAGATATTACAACTACTGAGATATGATGATGAGGTGGTACCTGTCTGACTTTCAGTTAATATTATAATGACTGAGATACATAATAACTGAGTTATCATATTAACATGATTAAATGAGATATTGTCCTGCGGACTTTGAGTTTATACCTACTGAGATATTATAACTACTGAGATACAATTTCTACTGAGATATTATTACTGAGATATTACTGAGACCGTACCTGTCTGAGGGCTGACCGCGGCTTGGTGGGGGTGTTGCGAGGGGAGTGGTGACTCAGGGACACCTCCTCCAAATCCGGGTTCCAGATGATACGGCTGGCTCGCTTTGGAGCTGAAACAGAATGAAAACTTAATTAAAACTTTCTTCCTTAAAATGATTTTAACACTGTGCAGGCAGAAAAATTCTGGCTCTATCTTTGAAAGACAGTTTTAATAAGAAATGCTTCACTTCTTTCCCTTTCAAGTTACTAATACTGTTCATAAACACATCTCTGTAGCCATGAATTTTACAATATCAATATCACTCCTAGATCTAATTCTACCACAAAATAATAACGATTAGGAAGTTTCCAAAGCCCATTTGATTCAGGTTGAAAAGCAGAATACAGATGAAGACTTACGAGGGAAGTGCACCATGGGAAGCTCGGACATGTTGAGGTAGCGTACGATTCGCTGGCCGTTACAGATCGTGTGGAGTTTGGTGATCGTGTCCACTTCCTGCTCGCTCTGTAAATAAAAAACAAAATCTTGATGAGGAGACTAAAAAACAAAGACCACAACAACTAATTTTTGTAGTAAACTTGGTATGTACATGTAAATTAAAAAGCCATGACCACAATGATTGGTGTTTTAGCAGCAATGGCCAAACCTTAAGAGTACAAATTTCTCATAAGGTTTAAAGTTCAATGATAAAAACATTCAACTTGCAACACATGTATTCAAAAAGGAAGAAAACAGGGTATGTACATGTAAATTAAAAAGCCATGACCACAATGATTGGTGTTTTAGCAGCAATGGCCAAACCTTAAGAGTACAAATTTCTCATAAGGTTTAAAGTTCAATGATAAAAACATTCAACTTGCAACACATGTATTCAAAAAGGAAGAAAACATTAAGACTAACTCTTAGAGGAACTTTTTTCTTATCAATCCCTATAATGGCTAGTTCAATTTCTCTTTTAATTAATACATAAATTATAGGAGTTGTTCATTTGTTTACAAAGTAACTGATTATGAGCTTACCAGTTTTGGTACGGGCTTCTCCTCACAGCAGAGTCTGGTCCCTCCCTGGCTCCTGTGGTTCTGGGGGTCAGGTTTGGATTTCACTGCCGCCTTCGTCTTCGTCACCTTGGCTAAAAATAACAACAGCTTATTAGTCATTGAAGGTACCACTGGAGTATTCCATTTTTGTATTCATTGACAAACAGCTCACAACTCAATAATTTCTTTGAAATGCAAACTAATAATAAATTGAATGCTTTAACGAAAATCTCGTTTTTTTGAAAAGGTACATGGTAAAAATATGTGTTATTATAAATTCTAATTCTCTATTATTTTTCTTCTACAATCATAAAAAAAAATTTTCATCTTAAACACGTTTTAAAATAATGACTGCCTAAGGTCAAACTAATGACATTCTTTCCCATATTAAATTACATCTTTTTTCTCAATTGATAACTCAGGCACACTTAAGAAATCTTGAAAACTTACCACTATTGATTTTGCGGGTGTGGGCCTCGGAAGCTTTAGCTGGGATGTAGACGGCCGTGGAGAAATCGTCTAGGTTTGTTTCCAGGGTGCGTGGGAGGTAGGCGGAATCTGACGATGATGACGATGACGTGGAATCCCGGCCGTCCAGCGAGTTGTCCAGACAGGAGGAAGAGAGGGAGCTGTCGCTGTCGTCCTCGCCAAAGTAGATCCCAATGATTTCCTGACACAGTTCCCGCTCGCTGACCTCGGGATTGTCCTTCAGGAGCCGGGTGCTGTCGTCCGGATCGCTGCTGTATCGACTGTTGCTGACCCAGTATGCTGTGTTCTGCATCGACTGCTGGATGTCGGCCGGAGACTTGGAAGAATCCGGTGGAAGATCTGGAACCACTGCCGCACTCTTCAGGACTTCTCGGTTCAGGCTCCGGTTGCGGACTTGTAGAATGGGACTGCGGAGTTTGGACCTGCTTCGTCTCTCGCTCTCACTTCTGCTGAGTTTTGGTACAGGCTTGGGAATGACATCTGGCTCACAGTAAGAAATCCGATTCCTCTGTACAACATCACAGGTCACAGTCCTACTGGAGTTAACAGAGTCAGTAGAGTCACTACAGGAGGTGAAGGTCTTGAAAGCACTGTCACTGTCGGAACTGAAACTTGAGGATCTGCTGGCTTTGGCTGCGGAAGGTGGCAGGGCATGGCTCCGAGCGTACGTGGGTAGGGGCGTCACTAGCTGCTGGTGGGACTTCCTCTTGATGACGCTGCCATTGGTCTTGATACGGTTTCCTCTATTTACAGAATTTGTATGTACAATTGGGTTCCTGGGCTTCGCTGAAGCGTTAGGAAGAAAGCACTTGTCCTGTGTAAAGAAACTGGAGCACTCGTCAAGGTCAGAGTCACTGTCAGAGTCTGTGGAGGTACTTCGCTGGGATGTGGGAGTAACAGGTCGGGTCACTGACGCCAAGTCTGAATCGGAATCCGAAGAATCGTCCGCCCTCACACGTTCCCCCCCCTCGGAATCACTAGAAGAGTCACCACAGGAATCACAGCTGCAGGAGTCACTCAGCGTGTGGAAAGACGAGGCAGAGCAGTCTTCTCGGGAATCCCCACCCTCCCGTACTGTGGAGACAGGATCCGCCCCAGTACCATCACTAGGATCCTCCAGCAGGGAATCGTCCTCCGGTGAAGCAATGGGGGCGCGGCCTCTGGACTCCTCTCGTATGACGTCAGGAATGTCGGACACCACGCGCGACATGAGACTGGAGGAGGAATTGGTGGTGGATCCAAAACCGCTATCCAGGGAACTCAGGCTGCTGCGGATGGAGAGGTTATCTCCCTTGGAATCGCCGCTGTTCACGGAATCGCTGTCTCGACCGGAGTCGCTGTCCTTGGGGCCCGGGGGTGCGCCGTCTTCTCGGAACAACTTGATGTTCTTTTTGCGGAAGCTGGGGATGAAGAGGAGGGTGCGTCGCTTGGAGAGCTTCTTCATCTTCCGGACCTCGGTCTCGGAGAAAGCTTCGGGGTCATCGGTCTTCATCGGTCGGTACTCTTCTGTGCTGTAAGACAAAATCTCACCCTGTTACTGCGTCGACAATAATGAAGCAAGGATTAACATTCCTATGAATGCACCTCAGCTATACCTACTCATGTAAGGCCTAATGATTAAATTTTTTGTTTTGGATTAAATCAGGAATGCCATAGTCGGATTTGTATGCACAACAAACATTCAAATTAGGCAACTTAAAAAATCAACTGCATATCATTTAAAAAACTTCAAACCTAATGAATCAATTTGCACTCAAGAACAAGACTGGATAAAATATTTCCAACACATTCCTATGACATGGAAATATCATCGTTTTTTTCTCATATTAAACCACAAATTTTTTTGTTTACATTTTTGATGAGGCCCTTTCTAAGTAAATACCAGTGTTATTATTAACATTTTAATCCATTTTAACCCCACTGGTCAGGTGTTACAAGTTGTTTTACAGAAATCTCCATACCCTGGGGGTCAGACACAACAATGACCTGTGACACACTAATTATAGGTCTACACAAACTACCACTGATAAACAAGCTTAGCTATCACAACCCACACACCACATAAGCTAACTGTTCAGGACTCTTGACTGCTTTTCCTGTCCTTTGTGTTTAGATATTCTGTTTCCTGGCTATGATTATTAGCTTCTCATACTTCTCAGACAGTCACAGGGGCCATTTAATTTCAAATTTATGTGTGCTTTAAAGATAAATTAAACATATTGAAGGAAACAGATGGAATGTAATTATATAATAATAATACATACTAAACAATAAATTTAATTAATAAATAGACATGTATGTATGTAGGGATCATTTTGTGTTAAACTTATTTTCACACTTTTTCTGACAACTGATAAATTTGGACCCCCCCCCAACTTACACAACATGAACTCTTAATTAAGCCTATAAAATAATCAGATTATTATTTCAGTACACATGGTACACAGTGTTATTTTTTCCTACATGGTCACTGGGAGAAAAATTTCAAAATTCATGTTTGACACTTATCTTTTATGGATAAGCTTGGTAGGTTCTCATTTCACACAAAGATTGCCCATGACCCAAGGGTGTGTCATGACCTTGACCCAAGGTCATTTGGGGAAGTTCAAGGTCACTGGAAGAAAAATTTCATAATTCGTGTCCGGTCCATATCTTTCTTATGGTTAAACTTGGTAGGTTCTCATTTCACACAAAGATTGTCCATGACCCAAGGGTGTGTCATGACCTTGAACCAAAGTCATTTGGGGAAGTTCAAGGTCACTGGGAGTAAAATTTCAAAATTCATGTTTGACACATATCTTTTATGGATAAGCTTGGTAGGTTCTCATTTCACACAAAGATTGCCCATGACCCAAGGGTGTGTCATGACCTTGACCCAAGGTCATTTGGGGAAGTTCAAGGTCACAGGAAGAAAAATTTCATAATTCGTGTCAGGTCTATATATCTCTTATGGATAAACTTGGTAGGTTTTTATTTCACATATAAATTGCCCATGACCCAAGGGTGTGTCATGACTTTGACCCAAGGTCATTTGGAGAAGTTCAAGGTCACTGGTAGAAAAATTTAATAATTTGTGTCCGGTCCATATCTTTCTTAAGGATAAACTTGGTAGGTTTTCATTTCATACAAAGATTGCCCATGACCCAAGGGTGTGTCATGACCTTGAACCAAGGTCATTTGGGGAAGTTCAAGGTCACTGGGAGAAAAATTTCAAAATTCATGTTTGACACATATCTTTTATGGATAACCTTGGTAGGTTCTTATTTCATACAAAGATTGCCCATGACCCAAGGGTGTGTCATGACCTTGACCCAAGGTCATTTGGGGAATTCGAAGTTCAAAGTCACAGGAAGAAAAATTTCATAATTCGTGTCCGGTCCATATCTTTCTTATTGATAAACTTGGTAGGTTCTTATTTCAGTCAAAGATTGCCTATGACCCAAGGGTGTGTCATGACTTTGACCCAAGGTCATTTGGGGAAGTTCAAGGTCACTGGAAGAAAAATTTTATAATTCGTGTTTGATACATACCTTTATTATGCAAAAACTTACTTCTGAAAAACCCAGCGGGGGGTATTTTGTCCCGATTGGACAGTTCTAGTTCGTATTAAATTCATATGATCATATCTGCATGGAAATTGATCTCTTTTGATTATTATATATCATGTACACGTATATAACTGCTGGTTATGCAGCTTATCGATAAGCAGGCATGTTTAAGATCAAATATACACAGGCACCTGCCGTTACTTATTTTTCTTTTAATAAAAAATATATACCCTTACCTTAGGGTATATATCTTTTATTAAAAGAAAAATAAGTAACGGCAGGTGCCTGTGCAAATATATGGTTATTTTATATTATGAATAATCTTAATTACAGTTATTGATTTATTATACACTGTCTAATATTTGTTGTTGAAACTTTTGAGGAAAGGACAAAAATAGACAGCAAGGGAACTCTGACTTGACAATTTTATGCTAACATAATATCCTTTGAGGAGTTATCTCTCTTATCACAGGGTCACCAACCTTAAAAACTATTAATATTCAAAGATGAAGGGGGGAATTTGGCATCAATATACATGATGTAAAAAAAAAGTCTGGTTTTGATACATGTATAACTTTTAGATTGGAATTGATCGAATTAATTGATGCATTAACATGATTAATTCTTCTGCATAAGTTTGTATTCCTAGTACATTGAAATTTGATTGAGCAAAAAACCCAGCAACTTTATCCCTATAGATGAATAATTATTGTCACATACTAAACTCTGAGACAGGAGTAGATTTATTATCTCTGCCTGACTCCTTTCCCACAGCAATATACAGACTCTGTCAGTGGGGGGGTGGGATCAGGGGGGATTACAGGCCTGATGACCCCCCGGGGAGACCGATAATGACCCAGTCACAAGTTGACCTGAGCACTGTATGTCAGATGTAGATATAATGTAGATAAAAGGCCCTCCACTGACCAGGGTTAACAGATGGCCAGTGTTTAGTGCTATATGGACAGTGTCTGTTATAAATTAGTGTTTACATGTTACTTAATGATTAGGGATCATTAGTCCAGCAGCACATTTCCTACTTTTAATGGTTTACAATGTGGTTTACGACAATATTAAATAAATGAAAAAAACATCATAATGTTCATTGTGTTATAATTTATAGATTAAGTCACTTCCGTTTAGTAAATGTCTCGACAAAAAATCAGAACAAAACGAAAATGCCAAGTAAAATAAACAAAACACTTCAAAATTCTCAGATCCACTATTTTGGTATATCGAAGACAAATTCTTGTCATTTTTATCTACTTTACTTTTTAATGTTAATACTAAACATGCTAAATGGAGAGACAATTTTTCTGCTTTTCTTTTTGTCTGTGAATTTTGTCCTGTCAGCTAAGTGCCATTATGACCAGTAAACTGGTATTATATTAACTTGTTTTCAAATATATTTTCATGCTTTCTGATACTTTAACAGGTTTAAGTTTCATTTGTTGGTGGATTTAAACTTTTTCAAAGAGAGGTAACTCCATTAAAAAACACACACTAAATTTCTATTTATTTTTTTTCAATTTTTTTCATTTTTTTCTAAAGAATGACAGGTTTATTAAAGAATCACTTTCTAGTTAGTATAGTATGCCAGGGCATCAACAATAGGGGGAAACATGGGATAATGTGCATAACAGGCAAAGCCCGTTATGCATAAATTATCCCATGTTTCCCACTATTGTTGATGTCCCTGGCATACTATACTAACTAGACAGTGATTCCTTATATTTCCATTTCATTGTGAAATAAAACTGTAGATTAAGACTTTAAAAATGCAGGCATAGATTTAAAATACACAAGGACTCCCATCCCAATTTCAGTAGTCCTCGCCCACTGACATCAAACACAAGGGCAGCTGCACCAGAATTTCATGCATATTTGACCTCCTAAGCGTCAGACTCGGAGACGGATGCGCACAAGACTTACATGCACCCTTAGCTTCCAACTTATTGACCTGCCTAATTTACATTCCGGTACAATTATCAAGAATTTAACTCCACTAACTTTCAAAGATTTATGACAGAGAGAAAAATAAGTAATGGAAATATTGTCTACTACAGAGTACAGTGTACATGGTGTACAAGATTACGTGTGAAGCGAATTTAATGGCTTTAGTTTTTATCATTGTTACATGTTTTAGATAGAAGGATTTCAGTCTCCACCCTGTTTGGTTAATTTTAGCACACATTCTGACATGGTCAGCATTAAGATTTTCTTCACATGCATATACCTGTCACACCATTCAAATTATTTCGTCAAAGAAAAAAAAATACAATTAACAGCTAAATAAGAACAAAATGATTGGGAAAATTATGTCAGTAAAATACCGGTACTAGTACTTATCTATCTACTTGATCTATCTGTCTATCCAGTGTTAACATACAGCATCATCAATACAACTTATTCAACTAATTCTTATAGTACAACTGTACCAAATAACACCTAAATGACCTACATTTGCATTTAGCTCATGAACAAGGATTCTATGTAATTATGCTTAGTTTACCGAATACCGTGTGAACAAACAGTACGTGATATGACCTTACTTTCACTATCAACTACTTAATCAGCTGTTAACATGTACGGTTTAGTTCCCACAATAGTGTCTTCTTTCAAAGTCAAAAGTCCTGGATGCTGGTTTCATTGTCTTTTGCCTCTCGCACTCGTACGAGTCGTATCCTGTTTCCCTGGCCTTCCCATAATGCTGCGCAGCACTCGCAGCTATGACGTCACAGCCTACTCCACTGCGTTACGAAGCATATCCGGTGAAGCATGAAGCGGTTCGAGGACTTATGTACTAAGGCTATCGCACTCGGCGCCGAGTCAATCGGCAATCCTCGGCTAGAGTGCAAAGTACATGTACGGGCCCTTGAGGAGCCCCGAGTGTAGCGGAGCCAGCCGAAGATTGTCGAATGCGTGTATTGACCTTTATTCGACAATTCTCGGCTGATTCCGAAATACCACTAACGCAAAACATGCTGTGTTTTCGAGATGGGTAAATGCGTTTTCCAGAAGAGGGTCGAATGTTACTTTTTACCTGATTTTGATTATAATTATATAAGTTTAATAACTCTGCAAATCCCAGAGTGTTTTGGACCCACCAACGTCCCTCTAGATCCGCACATGATAATTCTTCAGCTCAAAAGTTGTTCAAATGATATGCAAATTGCTTATTGAAGATCTAAAATTAAATCGAATACACTTTAATGAAACGAGTTCAGTTATACAGGACAAAATGCTGTTCATCGTCATAATCGTGCATTCATCGTCGGAAAGAATTTTATTTACTGAATTTTACATTTATGTTTGGGGAGTTGTAATAGACATGAATGTGTTCCTGCTTATCAGCATCTTTATTTATTTATTTTTTTATTTATTTATTTATTTATTTATTCATTCATTCATTCATTCATTCATTCATTCATTCATTCATTCATTCATTCATTCATTCATTTTATTTTATTTTATTTCATTTTATTTAGATCTATATCTACAGTACCTGGCCATAAGTGAGTCATAATTTTATTTTTACGCTATATATTTCATTGAAAAACCTATTTTTATAAAAACTTGTTGTGAAGTCAATTTTAGCTCAATTTTTATGATTTTTTCACTGAAACATACAGAATTATTCAAATTTCCTTATCTTTAATGATAAACAAAAGGATACTTAAACCATTGAGAATAAATTATAAAATAATGCCAAGACAAAATTTTCAAACCTCAAATTACTATGATTTCTTAACAAATTGAAGTCTTAAAATTTTTGTTTTGCACTTGACCTGTGATTTCTCGGTAATGCATAAAGATAAAACTATTTTGAAATAATGTGAAGAAACTCCAACAAATTCTGCATTTTATGGTGTTTTAGACATTAAAAAGAAACAACAAATGAAACTGTAATAATATTTTACAAAAATGTGTTTTTCAATGAAATATATAGTGGAAAAATAAAATGATGACTCACTTATGGCCAAGTACTGTATTTATCTATCTATCAGAATCTATACTTTATCTATCTTTCTATCTATAAAAATGAATCTATCTATTTATCTATTTATTATTTCTTTTGCGTTTTTTCAACGCTTACACATGCACTCTCGAGTCGGTAAAATGCAACATCAAAGGATTCTTTTGATCAATGATTGCGTAATCGATCAACGACAGATAATCCGAGCAAGACAAGGCAGGGTTACTGTCCGTGAATCAGCTGTTGCATTGTGGGTATGGACGCGAAATTTGAATGGCTCCGAAAGAAAACAAACATTTCCCGACAGAGAACTGCTGCCCCTCAGAATGAATTTATTCGGTAAGAGAGTATGATGTATGTTATTGTTTGTACTTTTTGCCGTACTTATATTTATAGTCAGTGTTAAACGCTAAAAAGGAATAGTAAATACCGATTCAAGGTAAACAAAGGATAGGTCCAGTTCTGGCTAACATGATAATAGGTCGGTAATTATTCAGCACAATGTGAAGTAATCATACTCAGTCATGCCTCACCGCACCGACAGATAACCAAACAATGGAATTACATGTTTTGCTCTAAATTGACCAAACACAGCGATGTTTAAACTATCTCTGCTTTGGAATGTTTTTTAAAGTCTCCCTAGTATAAACATCAAAAGTCATTTAACTGCGAATTTTTGTCTCTTTTCCATAAAAAGAAAAGTTACATTTAAATAGCTAAATCAAGCTACCTGAGGTAGGTAAATAAAGCTACGTAGGTAATTCTTCCTACGTAGCTAAATGTACTGATTGTACTGGACCTGTCTACACCAACGTTATGTGTGTAAAGTGTCAGGAAACGTTTCATGTACACTCTACACCTAAAGGTGGAATCAAATATCAAAACAATAAAATATAATCACGTGGTTTCTTTGAGTTGCCCCCGTAAGGTGCCTCTTTGGCCGTTTTACGACAGACTGGGACATAGAAAAATGCCAACAAGATCACATGGTAAGTTAATGAATTGAAACAAAGCATTATAACTGTATTTTGATTTTAAGATATTATATGTGTGTTCATAGCTATAGAGATTCATTATCTTTTTCAGTAAATGATATTCTAAATAAATATTCTACAGTGGCGGATCCAGCCATTTTTGAAAGGGGGGGTTCCATGGTAATGTCCCTTTAACCCCCCCCCCTTACACATTCTCAAGCAAAGATTCACACACACGTATGGAAAGATCTAAGGTTGTGGTAAATAATTTTTTTTGTTTTAGGTCCCTTTTTTTCTGTGAAAATGTACCCCCAGTCCGAATAAAGAAAAATAAAAAAAAGAAACTGACATTTGGATCCGCCAATGTTCTAAACGAAGGTATACCTACCGCGAAATAAGCAGTCAACTAAGAAAATACAATATAAAACTAAGGTATGAAATTTAAATTATTTTAGTACATGCATGTATACATATAGTACAAAATTAGTGTTTTATGAAGAGTTAAATTAATTGGCATATTTAAACAGATTGAAACTAAGACTAGGCGATTTATGAACCAATTAAAATAGGAAAGGGGTACCGATGTTGTGGAAAGAGGGAAAAAAATAGAATATTTCTTTCCATATTGTTATTTGATTCCACCTTTAGATGTAGAGTGCACATGAAACTTTTCCTGACACTTTACACACATAACGTTGGTGTAGAGTGTACATGGAATGTTGCAATGACACTGTACACTTTGTACACTTTTACTTTTGGGTGTAATGTGTCAGTGAGTTTCAGTGAAAATGCTGTTTACGTTACACACAAAACATTTGTGTAAAGTGACGGCCGCTATCGGCCATCGTAAGCTAGAGCATTGGCACATACAACTCGTTATAAGTTCAATATCATCGCTGTTTGGAACTGTACCAGAGTGAATACTCTTGTTATGAATACTCTTGCTACAATCATTAATGACAGTTATGTGAAAAAGGGGAGGTGTATCGTCCACACAGTTTTCAGTGCCATACATGTATCAGTCTATGATGATTATGATTATGATGAGGTTTTACACAAGTTTGATGTCACGTTACATGTTTGTCTACATTCATTGTTTAGTGATTATACTAATATGCCACACTTTGAACAATAAATCACTGATTCATGCACATGCAATAGCAATGTGTTTTTCTAGAAAATTGAAAAGTAGTCTTCCCATTGCTGCATTATGATTGGGGGGAGGAGGGGGTAATACATTGAGTTGACTCAGTGTTTTCCCTAAGAACTGGCTACTAACCAAATTGACTGTTTCAATATTGAAAAATTAGCATGTTATGGAGATTTGTTTGCATACTTTGTTGCAGTTATGAGACTATATGTAACAGCTTACAGGGATTTATCAGTGCCTTCTCAGGGGCCGAAATTCGGCCCCATTCCCAATTGAAAATGAATTCAATTTTTTACAATATGGCAGTATTTTTTCCCAATTGCAGAACAATGCTGTTTTTTAAATTATCCTTGGAAAAACACAAAGTAAATATTTCAGATTGTCTGTAAAAATAGGCTGATAAATCCCTGGCTTATGGTCAATTTGAGCATGATTATTTTTTTAATTTTAGCTTATGATCATGTTGCATTTTCCTTGGCATTCAACGATTTTGACTTCAAACTAAAACGCATGCTTAAACCTCGTGGCACTCTGTCCGTGTTAAAGTGTTTTGTATGCAATAGATTTCCATTCACTATATATACATGATATATGCAAAGGACAAAATAATGTAAAAAATATGTACATGTATATATATCATACTGAGCCAGTAGGCTTGTCTGGATCTCTTAATATATTATTTAGGATAAGAAAAGATACTCTTGTTTCCTGACCATAAATAAATGGGGTAGCTAGGTAGGAAAAGAAATTATTTTGAGAGAAATTTTTATTTTCAATTAACATGATTAAGCATGTTAAGCAATGTGTCATTATTTTTTTTTTAAAATATAGTCTCATAACTGCAATGGTGTGTGCAAACAAATTGAGTAACATGCATTAGCATGTGTTGAAATAAAGTAAAGGTATCCTGTACACTTATGGTGTATAATTTATTTTTTGTACATTATATTGTTGGTCAAATTAAGCATTTCAGGAAAATACCCCTCCCAAACACCACACCCCAACAAAATGAAAATACATGTAAAAAAAGAAAACTTTTCAGGTTGGAGGGTAAAATGTAGGGTAGGTCAAGTGACAGGAAAGAAGAGTAAATTTTTTGGCTTTATTTGCATCACAGTGTACAATTTCTGGATATCATTGTCAAAAACTTCTCAACAGCACAGAAAAAAAAAAAACATAAAACAAAAAACAAGAACATGGAGGAAATATTCACATGTAAAATTTTTAAGAAACAACTACATGTATATGACAGAAAAAAAGGGGTTTTTTTTATTCCCTGTTGTTTTTTATTTTTTTTTATTTTCTTCATTTATGAAAAAAAATTAGGCTCAAGAAAAACATAGACTGCCCCCCCCCCC
>PRKT01000197.1:838529-861151 GCA_003671525.1 Saccostrea glomerata
AAATGAAGATATATTGAAAGACTTTTAAAGAATTGATTTTTTAAAATATATTTTGACCAACATCACAAAATTTATATAACTGGCCCAAACTGGCAGATGATGAAATAAGCAATTAAATGTTTTACTTTCCTATTTGTAAGCATTATGTGTCCAGTGGTAAGGAGCCTAGTATAATAGCATAAAAAAAGAATGTACAAATGTTAATAATTGATTTATCAAAAAAAAAAAATTGATTTCCTTCTCCTTTGGGACTTTTTAATTCTCATGTTCATAACTAAACCTAAACAAAAAAAAAAATGCTGGCCTTATAATGAAGAAAGGGGCCTCTTTCAAAATAGATACTTTCAGGGACGCTGGGTCAGGGGTACCAGGGGGGTACTTTGACTAAAAATAAATTAATGCTTTGTTCAAAATCTGCCCTTTGATAAGCAATGGTGCCTTCTTCAAAATGTGTGAATTTCATGGCTTTTGGATTAAAACACAAACCAAATACAATCGCTGTAAAGTTGTTACATGATACTCAGGTGACCTATAAGGCCCGTGGGCCTCTTGTTTAAAATATAGTCTCATAACTGCAACGGTGTGTGCAAACAAATTGAGTAACATGCATTAGCATGTGTTGAAATAAAGTAAAGGTATCCTGTACACTTATGGTGTATAATTTATTTTTTGTACATTATATTGTTGGTCAAATTTAGTATTTCAGGAAAATACCCCTCCCAAACACCACACCCCCACAAAATGAAAATACATGTAAAAAAAGAAAACTTTTCGGGTTGGGGGGTAAAATGTAGGGTAGTCAAGTGACAGGAAAGAAGAGTATATTTTTTTGGCTTTATTGGCATCACAGTGTACAATTTCTGGATATCATTGTCAAAAACTTCTCAACAGCACAGAAAAAAAAACAATAAAACAGAAAACAAGAACACGTATGGAGATAATATTCACAGGTAAAAATCTTTAGAAACAACTACATGTAGATGACAGAAAAAAAGTTTTTTTTTAATACCCTGTTGTTGTTTTTTGGTTTTTTTTTTTCTTCATTATGAAAAAAAAATTAGGCTCAAGAAAAACATAGACCCCCCCCCCGCTCCTGCATGACTTTATTCCATTTAATACCAGCTTCTGTGTGTGTGTATTCAACAGAAGCTTTCAGGTAATGACCTGTCACCTGTCATAGTTGTGTGTACAGGTGATAAAAAGTATACCTGACTACCAGAGGGCGCTGCTGGGAAAAGGGGGATAGGAAGTGATGTACAAATCTCACAACCTCACAAGTATATGTTCATTGTGAAAGTAAAATAATTGAACTGAATTTTTAAACTTGCAAAACAATTTTTTTTCCAGTGATCTCAGAATTGAAAATTTGTTGTTAGTAAAAGATCAGAAGTTAGAAATACTTGATACATGAAGTATTGAACATAAAGGAGGCCTGGAAATGTTTTAGGAATAAGATCGTGAAGATGGTTTAAAAATTGCTAAAAACTATTTTGCAAAAATTAAAATCATTGTATGTACATGCATGTCAAGGTGTTCCCCTCAGTAGTTTCTGAGAGTTTCTCCAAATATTTCTAAGATTATTTAATCTATTTCCTGGTTATTTTTAACATAAACAATCTGCAATATCTAAAATACCAGATTTAATAAATTCTTGACTTTTGTTTCAAAAATAAATTATGATTTTATTCAAGAATTTTGATAATTTAGATCCCATGCATGGTTATCTGAAATTCAAGATAAAAAAACAGATATTTTAACTTTCAGGAATGAATTTATTAATACAAATAAATCAATATATAAAATGTTATCATCAATTCAATTAATTTCAAATGATATTAGCTGCCCTTTTTTTATATACATTTAATGTATACTAAATATTGTTATTTATTTGAGATTTTTTAATCTTCGTCCGTATTGACATTTTTTCTTTACTTTTATCTTGTTTGACCTTTTTCCCACAGTAGAAAAGTAAAGGATATTCTGTATTAATTAGGGAGGTCAACATTACTATTTGTTAAAACAACACACTACTGTGAAATTAATTCTGGGTACACAATCCCTGATTGGTCTAAATTGACCTTACATAGGTCAGCCATAGGAATGGCAGTCTCTGATTGGTCCATTTATTATCAGCTATTGTTCTCTCAAGTGTCAAACTCCCTCCTTGTCACTTGGCTTATTAGTGTTAACTGTTAATTGATTAATTTAATTGAAAGTGTCAAGAAGTGTGGATTTGTGATTTTAATTACCTGTTAATTATGCAGTTTATACAAGACCGGCTGTCCCTGTTGTTGTAAGTAATGCCTTTACTAATTTAGTCATAACAGTAGTTAAGGTAGAAGTACTTTTTATGATTTGAATATTACTTAGAGGTGGTGTTTATATACACTGTAAAAATGTGTCAACTGTTACTTCCACACACAAAAAAAAGAAAAACAAACAAAACAAAAAAGTTCAAACTGGCACAAACTCATAAGGAATGAAAAATCTAAGAGGGATTTAGACAAGTGTAGAAAGAAAAAGAAAGGGGCTTCAATCAGTTTGGGGATTGTTAAGAAAGAGAGTGAGACAGGGGGAGTTAGTCATTATAATTATGAATAGAGTCAGGGGCCCACCAACAGGTAAAACTTTCTTATTTTTATATTTATGTTTCAGCAGGATGGAGTTTAGAGAGAAATTGCATGAAGTAGTTTATTTAGTAATAGTTTTTGTTTATCTTTGAATTATTTCAATAATATTACATGAAACGATTATATCTTAAAAAAGTGGGTGTGGGTGCTTAACTAAAAGTTAAAAGATGTTTTTAAAACATACATCTTTATTTTAAAGTTTGATTATTGATGCCAACATGATGACTGCAGGCATGAAATAATTACATGGAATCTTTGTTCATGAGCTAAGTGACTTAATCTATTAATTATAACACAATGAACTTTATGATGTTTTTTTTTATTTATTCAATATTGTCGTAAACCACATTGTAAAAAAAATAAAAGTAGGGAATGTGCTGTTGGACTTATGATAAAATAAAATCAATATTTTACCAACAGAATAAACATTATAAAATAACAAATTAAGCATCCAATCATTTTCTAGGTTTGCAGTAGTTTTTGATCTGGATGAAATGAAATCACGTAAATAATCCTCTCCTAAATTTTAAATTAAAAAAATCACTTATATGTAACTAGAGAAGAAGAATAAAATTAAAAATGGAAACCTGACTATAATATGTTAATGTTATTTGAACAAAAATGAAGAAGAAAAAATGACAAAAATGCCATGGCATGTAGCTAAACACGTTGATACTCCTTAATTATTGAGAATGATGGATTATAGTCTCTGAGTATGATCCTGCAGCTCTTTCACAATACCAGTACCTGGTACTTTTAATACCCAGCTGAAATCATGATTGTACAGACCAAAACATTAGTAGGCAAATATTCAACTCATATGGAGACGGCCACCACTGGTTGATGAAGGTATAGAAATATTTGTCCTATACTCGGCAAACAGGGCAAATTGAGTAGGTAGGAATCTTTTTCGTGCCAGCACCTACTGCTACACGGGGTCTCGATTTATACTGTCTCATCCGAGGTCTCCACGTCCCACTGTGGGATTAGAATCTGGCCTGGACATTAGCAGACACTACAAGTCTAACTATTGTATCTTGATAAAAGTATATGAACTAAATGAAAATATGTTAATATCTCGTCTAGGTTTTCAGGGCATGGGAAAAGTTTGAACTTGAATGTTAAAGACTATATAGGCACTCTTAAATCCAAATTGTGAGTTGGGCCACTGGGGTCAAATTTTTATGGTTTAATTGAAGAAGAAAAAATGATGTTATTAATAAGAAATCTAGCAAAATTGAATTGTGAAGAGCATGATTTGGGGAGTACATGTACATCAGAAAGCATAGAAAAAAGGGGTACAACTCTTGTCATTACATTCAGTCACTCAGATAATTAAAATACTGTAGATGTTCCATACTTATTTCCACGGGGTCATAGTTCCAGGGAATCTCAATTTCTGTTTAATCCACAGGTAGAAAATTACATGGATTTCTTAGACTGTTGCTTCATTCCTTAGATTTATATTTTTGGACAAATTTCCGTGTAGAATTTCTGACCTCGTACATTGTGTAAATTACCGGTAATACCACGCGGAAAAAGTACTGCTACAGAATATACTGTAATAATTTTGAGAAGGGAGGTCAATTAAACTTTATAGAATCATTAAAATGGCACTATTTAGATTAAGCAAAGTTGAAGATTTTATACAAAGCAAAGGGATTTTTTATGCCCCGTCATAAAATGGCCAATGGCTTCTACTTTTGCCTTGTACTGTCATTCTGTCATCACTATCTATGTATTGGAATCATTCGTATCAAATTCATATCTGCATGGCAATTGACCCCTTTTGATAACTATACATATCTGCTGATTATGCTGCTGATCAATTAGTAGGCATGTTTAAGATCAAATATAATTATGGCTATTTGATATTACAAATAAACTTCATGATCTTAGTTACTTGATTTATTATACATTGTACAATAACATTTCTTGTTGAAACTTTTGAAGAAAAGACAAAAAGTGACAGAAATGGAACTCTGACTTGACAATCTTATGTTTACACTGTATCCTTTGAGGAGTTATCCCTCTTATCAGGTCAAAAACCTTTAAATACTAGTAATATTCAAAGATGAAGGGGAAGTTTTGGCATCAATATACATAATGTAAAAAAAATGTCTGGTTTAATACAGGTATAACTATTATTTTGGAATTGATCATCTTAATTGATGAAATAACATGATTAATTCTCCTGCATAAGTTTTTATTCCCGGTACATTGAAATTTGAATGAATAAAAACCCAGCAGCTTAAAAAAATCCCTATAGTTGAAAAATTATAATCACATACTAAACACTGAGACAGAAGTAGATTTGCTTTCTCTGCCTCTGACTCCTTTCCCACAGCAATATACAGACTCTGTCGGTGGGGGTGGGGTCAGGGGGGATTAGAGGGCTGATGACCCCCTGGGGAGACCGATAATGACCCAGTCACAAGTTTACCTGAGCACTGTATGTCAGATGTAGATATAATGTAGATAAAAGGACCTTTTCTGACCGGTGTAAACAGATGACCAGTGTTTAGTGCTCTATGGACAGTATCTGTTGTATGTAATATATAATTTATCAATGATTTTATGACTTTTCTGATCAGGTAAGAATGTGAGCATTGTGTCCTCTAGTATTTTGTTTAAAGGTTATATTAAACACTTCCACTGGATGCATATCTTTTTCCACAAAAAGGGAGGGCGTGATATTCTAGATATCGGTTGTACTGAAATTAATGAAGAAATCAAAGCAAAGGGAGATAAGGCGGTCTTTAAGAAAAATCATTAGCAGGGCTGGGGGAATTTGTACTCATATGAAAACATTAACAGGACAGCGCTTGACAAACCAAGAAAAAATAAACCTGAAAGTTATTAAGTAGAATATCGTATGAATTACTATTAAATAATTATTAATTTGTTTTTGAAAGGATGAAGGGTTAGGAGGTTGGATGTGTTATGTATTATGTAAGGGGGTAAAAAAGTAGTTATAAATTTAATAACAATGAACCTATAAATGTCGTCTTAATCCATACCAAAGATGAATATGGAGACAACGGACAGCATTCAATCTCAAAGTCCATCAAAACAATATACAATGTACAAAATCAGAGCAGAGCAAACACAGACCTCCAAAACACCAGAGGCGGGACCAGGCGTCACGGAGGAGTGAACATACCCCTCCGACCACAAATTGCAATTGCAGGGTAGGTTTTTGTTTATGTATCAAAACAAAATGTATATTTTAATCAGTCAAGGGCATCATGGTTAGTAGTTATTTTTTAAATAATTTGATTCATGTTTCAAATATCGATATTTTCGGTTATCTGTCCCTGATTATGCTTCTCTGCAGTTTTAAACAATAACTTAATTGTATCACGCCCCTGACTGTTATATGTAATAGCGTAAAAGCTTTTTGTATATTTTTTTTTATATTTTGATAGCCTATACTTAATCAGGTTGGATGTTATACAAGTTTGTTCTGCACAGATTTCCATTAAGTATTATGGGGTTATTCTGTTGAAATGGGGTGGCATTTTAGTCTACAAACACATAAATTTAGTAAGGAAATAAAATACGGGTAACCGATCACTGCTCAATTTTTAATCGCCATTTTTCGATAACAATGATTGTTCAGGTGTATATACAGATGATTAACAGTGTACCTGCGGTACAGCATACAAACAGAGAGGGCTACAGTCACAGAGACAGGTGTATATACAGATAATTAACAGTGTACCTACAGTACAGTATACAGACAGAGAGGACTACTGTCACAGAGACAGGTGTTTATACAGATAATTAACAGTGTACCTACAGTAGAGTATACAAACAGAAGGACTACTGTCACAGAGACAGGTGTATATACAGATAATTAACAGTGTATCTACAGTACAGTATACAAACAGAGAGGACTACTGTCACAGAGACAAGTGTATATACAGATGATTAACAGTGTACCTGCAGTACAGTATACAAACAGAGAGTACTACTGTCACAGAGACAGGTGTATATACAGATAATTAACAGTGTACCTACAGTACAGTATACAGACGGAGAGTACTTCTGACACAGAGACAGGTGTATATACAGATAATTAACAGTGTACCTACAATACAGTATACAAACAGAGAGGATTAATGTCACAGAGACAGGTGTATATACAGGTAATTAACAGTGTACCTACAGTACAGAATACAAACAGGGGGGAATACTGTCACAGAGACAGGTGTATATACAGATAATTAACAGTGTATCTACAGTACAGTATACTAACAGAGAGGAATACTGTCACAGAGACAGGTGTATATACAGGTAATTAACAGTGTATCTACAATACAGTATACTAACAGAGAGGAATACTGTCACAGAGACAGGTGTATATACAGGTAATCAACAGTGTATCTACAGTACAGTATACTAACAGAGGGGACTACTGCCACAGAGACAGATGTATATACAGATAATTAACAGCGTACCTACAGTACAGTATACAAACAGAGAAGGTTACTGTCACAGAGACAGATGTATATTCAGATAATTAACAGTGTACCTACAGTACTAAAAACAAACAGAGGGGGCTACTGTCACAGAGAGAGATGTAGATATAGGTAATTAACAGTGTTAAATTTAGTTAAATTTTGTATCTTTGTAAGAGAGAGTGCACGAGACTGTGTTGTGTTGATATTTTCTTCTCTTTTTTTATATTGTTAAATTTAATTTGTTTTGTTTATTCTATGGTTTATCGTGCTCTTTACTGCCTGTACAAAATCCAAAAGAACTTCTTGTAAATAGGGTCTTTGAGTATGTACACTGCGGGGCAATGACTTTATTCTAATCAGTTACTTTACAGTAATTACTGATTGATTTATATACAGGTTGGGACTAATCACAAGAATGAGATATCAATAGTCCGTTTGGGTGACTGGTCCAAACCAAAACTATGGCTACATGAGCTTGACTCGTCAGACACAATTCTCACTAGTCTCAGACTTACATACTTGAGTTAATTAATTTCGAATCCTGCCTGGTACAGGGCGGGGCCACAATTAGTATAACAAGGGGAACAGCAGCGTCAAAGATACTCAGGTGTGCTTTGTAGCCAATGGGACAGGACGGGGCCACAATTAGTATAACAAGAGGGCATCAGGTTAAGGACAGACTTACTCAGATGAGCATTGTGGCCAATGGGCCTCTCGTTTGAGCACTTGAACACATTCAGTATATCCCATATTGGAATTAGAAATTTCAGATACAATAAAATGTTGAAGCTACCACTTAAAGAAAAGATAAATTCTGTTATAAGCAAGTGGACGTTTTATTCAAATGGCATTAGAAATAAAGTTAATGTAAAAATCTTAAATCAACAAAGTATTCCACACCCAGCAGATCCAGTTTAATCTCTTGATAAAGCTATATAGCTTGGAATACCAGCATAGCTTTACTAAGCTTTTCAAAACAGATTGGTTATGCTACTCAATTATATGTTTTTTTTTCAAAAAAAAAATTGGAAAAAGTGAAGATAGGAGGGTTGTCCAAAAATTTCGTGGACAATGACGTTTTTGTCAAAATAAATGTTTCTATATGCATCTTTTGTATATCAAAATATTTCCTATGAAAAATCAAGTCAAAATGGTTTAAATTTTATTTAGGAAACTTAATATTTTTTGTAAAAATCTGAGTCTTAAAAGATCGCAGATTGTGCACATAGACCAGTCTGACATTAAGTTAATTTCATTATGACGTCAAACATCTTGATTTTGACTTAAATATAACACATGTTCAGGGACACACACTTCCTTTCTTTTTTAAGGCGAAACGCACTTCCAAGTAATAGCAATAATATTTAAGTATAGATCATAATGTATTTAATTTTTAACTAAATAAACAGGTTGTTTACACAAACCGTAAAGCTCAAATTGACGCTGCGCTTGATTTATAACAGCGTCATGAATAGGAATCTCCATTTTCAGTAAATTACATGTGTTTTTAAACTCTTGTTGTGTCTCCGAATTGGTACACACAGTTTAAAAATCGTATATACCAATCTGAAATTGAAACACTAAATATATTTTAATAATTTTGAGTAGTTTTAACAAGTATTTTGTCTCTCACGTTGTTTCGACAGTATAAAAACTAATTTTTTGATCGGACGCTACCCCGTGCGGACGACCGACGTTGCTTTTTTGTCGAGTAACATATTTGTTAGGGTTTTTGTTTAGTTTTTTTACTGTCTATACAGTAAGCGATACTTATGATCTCATAAAATGGTTATACCCACTTTATTTTTATTAAATAAAATTTTTATTAATTTTTGACTTGTCTTATATAGAAAAGAATCATTTTAATCCGAACACTTTATATCAGAGTTTATGTCATTTTAACCTTGGTCCCCGCGCACTTTCTGCGACCTTTAAACACCCCAATTTTTTACAAAAATATTACGTTCCATCAATAAAAATTAAATAATTCTGATTAGTTTTTTCATAAGAAATATTTTGAAGTGCAAAATATTTATATATATATATATAATCAAGTTAAAAATCTTAGTTTATTTTATAATCCTTTTCAATACTATATGTAGTTTGTAAAAAGTGCTGCGAACCTATATAGATTTCCTTTTTTGATTGATAAAATTTAATTTGTTGGACGGCAGGTTAAATATTTTGCTGGTCAACTACATTAAATATAGCTATAATTAATTTATTTGCAAGATATCAAGAGGTTCGCAGCACTTTTCAAATATCTTAATTCTTCTTGAGTTTATGTGTAAAATTTTGACAAGATACATTGAGGGTATGCCCTTGCAGTAAATCGGTTTATTAGGACCCTTCCATTATTTTTTGAATGAATCTGCATACAAACACACGACAGTATCGCTTGTCTGGAGAATGCACGTACAGTTTATAAATAAAATACTAAAGTAGACATCGCATCCAAGTTAATGGCTTTTTATTTTACTGCAAATAATATTTTATTTGAGAACAAAAGACATTTTTCATTGTACAAAATGTGACTTGATCAGCCTCTCACTGTGTAAAAACTGCGTCATTTTTTGCGAGATGACGTCACATTGACAAGAACATTGCAATCGATGCATCGTTTGTATACTGTTGTGTGGGATAAAACAAGCGACAAAACTGCGTGTAATAGTAAGTTTGTATGTAGTATACAGCTATCCAGCTGTTTGAAATAGCAAATAATTTCATTTTGTGGTATTCTGAACACCTTATATTATGCGTGACGTCATAGTAAACATTTCCCGTACAAATTAAGCCCCGCCTCCTTACTGTAACCTTAACTGTGCTGCGCTGCAAGGATTACGTTGAAATGAATGTTTTGTTTCATTAGGTCATGAACATGTATACTTTTTCATAAATTTCAATTTTGAATTAAGTCAAAAATTGTAAGTTGATAAGCTATTAATTAAAAGAAAGCAGAAATATAATACAATCTACAAACATGAACCTTTCGAACCCCAATCTCAACAACAACAACAACAACAACAAAATCTACTCGTTAAAGAAATATACGTTCTTTGTTTGTCGTTGTCGTTTAACTAATTACAATCGGTCATGTAATATCAAAAATTAGATTTAAACCTTACCTTAAAAAGGAGGCAAAAATGATAAATCCAGGCAAATACACATAACTGTTACAATGTAAGACAAAAATCAGAAAATAAAATGTGAAATGGCCACTTTGGAGTTACTTCCTTACTGGAATTTAGTTTCTGTATAGGTTATGCTAGATATCACGTGACGTACATAATGTACCGGGTAACTCAGGGTTAGAGGTCAGTTTAGTTGGGAGAATTGGCATAAAAGCGTCTTTAAAACGATTCTTCCTCATTGTCATTTGTTAACCAGCCCGTGTCTAACTGTTATTGTTTTGGACCAGCTTTATATAGGATTCAATGGTAATGTAGGCTGACATTCTGCTATCGAATCTTTTAGGATTGAATTCTTTTTTTTCTATAAGCATTTGCAGAATTTAGTAAACAGATCTATTTTTTATCAAGCTATTGATCAAATTTATTCAGACTATTCCTTAAGTAAATGCTCATCTCTTTATATAAAAAAATCCCTTCTACAAAACCCCACACAATTCCTTTGAATGATCAATTGGTTGTTACTATGCACTATTGCATTGCCGATTATATACAGATGCGTTATCAGAGAATATTTTTGTGGTGTGTCATATATTTTTTCTTCAGGGTTGAATGCATAAACTTAAAAATAGTCGATACCAGATATTTAAAGTTGGCCAGTGTAGGTCAATTTTCATTCCGGAACATATTATAACTGTCATTTACAATGAAAAAAAGAAGCAACTATAAGTTATAAAAACTTTTTTTTTCAACATAGATAGAATGTCGAAGAAATCAGTATCTTGTAATAAAACACGTTTAAACGTTCGATTAAAAATATATATCGTATACATGTTCATTTACATATAAGAAAATAAAATAACATTTTTGGTCACTATGTTGTAAGTTTTTTTCTACTATAAGTGTCATTGTAAGTATAAACAAACATATTCAGAAAATCTGTGACTCCCGTTTAAGCAGAAAGGAAGTGAAAGCGGGAGACAAGAATATGTTATAAATACATATTCGAAAAGATATTAGTATGAAATGATATATATGACTCGTGCTAATCTAAAAAAAAAAAGTATGTAACTCACTTAGTTGCATATCAACATACATATATTGCATGTTGACAGTACGGGAGAGAACCAATATCTTAATCAGATTCTCTTAGAAGATTTGTAACTTATACGTCAACATAATAATGTGTCTTGTTGAGTTATATATTGTAGATTGGCAAATATTCACGATGGTTTTAATTTCGCTATGTTCGCAATTTTCTAATTTTCCGCGAAATTAAACCCATCGTGAATGTTATTATTAGTTTTTGATAATTTTTAATTGCTTTAAGGAACTTTTGAATCAATTTTTAGCAGCGTGAAATTAAAACCATTGCAAATGGTACTTTTTGAAATATCGTGAAATTTTAACACCGAGGAATTAAAACAATTTACAGTATGTTGTATGTGAAAATTATCATGCATGTAGGGGGCAGATATAAGCCACCACTGTATAAGTAAGTTCCTATTTTATAAATTGAAGAGTTTGAAAAATAATTTGATGTTTTCATTGTTGCTTGGATATGCGTTTAGTCTCGCAAAATTTCACGCCTTATTTTTATCATGACTATAATAAGTTAAGGAGCAGTCGGTTCTATAAACTTTGAAAACGTAGTAAAACTGTTTACTCCATCATGACCAATACATTTAAATGTTTCCCCCAGCTGCTCTATATAATCAACAATAATGGGGTGTAATTTGATCTATCAATAAACACAGAGTTAACTTGATCTTAGAAAAAAAAAATGCATGTAAAGTCATTCGTTCTGTGCACATTTCTAAATTCTTTTTAGTTCAATCCAGAATATAACGATTCTTCCTCATTGTCAATAGATAACTGGCGTGTGTCTAACTATTATTTTTTCAGCTCAATTCAGAGTGAAACCGTCTTTACAACGATTCTCCCACATTGTCAATAGATATCCAGCCTGTGTCTAACTGTTAATGTTTTAGACAATTCAGAATATTACCGTCTTTACAACGATTCTTCCTCATTGTGAATAAATAACCGGCCTGTGTGTTACTGTTATTATTTTAGACCAGCTCAATTTAGAATATAACCATCTTTACAACTATTCTTCCTCATTGTCAATAGATAGCCGGCCTATGTCTAACTGTTATTGTTTTAGACCAGCTCAATTCAGAATATAACCGTCTTTACAATGATTCTTCGTCATTGTCAATAGATAACCAGCCTGTGTCTATAACTGTTATTGTTTTAGAGCAGCTTTATATAAGATTAAATGGTAATGTACAACTGTAGGCTTACATTCTGCTATCGAATTGTTTGGGATTGATTTTCTCTCTAAGCGTGTGTGGCATTAAGTTAACAGAAGTATTTTTTTTTTGTTCTCAAGCTATAATCTATTTATTCAGAATATTCCTCTGAATATTTTATTTTTTGTCACTACGGAATATCGTTGACTTTTTTCATCAGGAGTGCATTCGAGAACGTTTTTGTAGAGTGCCATATTTTGTCCTTCAGAGTTGAATACTTAAACTTAAAAAAATCGATCCCAGATCTTTCAAGTTGGCCAGCGAAGGTTAATTATCGTCCAGGATCTTATGAAGACAGTCATTTACAAAGAAAAAAAATACACTAAGTTAAGCTAGAGAAATTTTAATTTTCAACATAGATAGAATGCCGAAGAAACCAGTATCTTGTGATGAAAATACGTTTAAAAGTGCGATTAACTATCTTTAAGGAATGAAGCTTCTTTTAAACCGCGCCTTCTCAATTGGGTGTAATTTAATATATAAATAATCACAGAGTTAACTTGACAAAAAATGCATGTAATGGTATTCGTTTTGTGTACGTTTCTAAAGTCTTTTATAGTTCATTTCAGAACTCAAATTCAAAATTTGTCCGTTGTCTGTGGTCGTTGTCGTTGTTGTCGTTGTCGTTGTCGTCGTAAACTTTTAACATTTTTATCTTCATCTCAAGAACCACTGGGCCAATTTCAACCAAACATGGCACAAAGTATTCTTGCGTGAAGGGGATTCAAGTTTGTTCAAATGAAGGGCCACGCCCTTTTCCAAGTGGAGATAATCATGAATTTGTAAAAACTTAATGGCATTTTTAAAAAATCTTTTTTTCCAGAACCGCTGGGCCAGGAAAGATGAAACTCATGTGGAAGCAACCTCAGGTAGTGTAGATTCAAATTTTTTAAAATCATGACCCCAGGGGCAAGGGTGGGGCCAAAATGGCCGACCCAAGTTTTACATAGGAATATATAGGAAAAATCGTTAAAAATCTTCTTCTCCAGAACCACTGGGCCAGGAAAGATGAAACTCATGTTGAATCATCCTCAGGTAGTGTTGATTCAAGTTTGTTCAAATCATGACCCGCGGGGCTAGGGTGGGGCCAAAATGGCCGACCCAAGTTTTACATAGGAATATATAAATATAGGAAAAATCTTTAAAAATCTTCTTCTCCAGAACCACTGAACCAAGAAAGATGAAACTCATGTGGAATCATCCTTAGGCAGAGCAGATTTAAGTTTGTTCAAATCATGACCCCCGGGGCAAAGGTGGGACCAAAATGGCCGACCCAAGTTTTACATAGGAATATATAGGAGATAGTTGGACTTGAAAAAATTAAAATACAATTAAGATTAAATTCGTTAAGAATGAGTGATGTAACGAGGACACTTAAAGTTCAAGTCAAATTAATCAATAAAAACTAATACATTTCTTTATTGTGACACCAATCTTATTTTCTTTAGAAAAAAAATTCTTTTTATTATTAATTTTGAGACTCAAATCTGAATACTTTTATATGAAATCATCATTTTCTGTTCCAGATGTAACAGGACACATATTTCAGCATAAAAAAGAAAAATTAACCCCCAATATTGAACTGGATTGAGCAAAATGTTTTTTAAAGGAATGTGCTTGCTTTCAAATATATTTTTTTTTTAAGTTTGCAGAAACATAAAGCAAGGGAAGAAAATGTTATGCCTCATTTTAAATTTCAGAGATGTAACAGTGGACACTGAAGTCTTCAATTTAATATTTTTTTTCAGAATGTGATTGATTCTAAGCTCTTAACATGTTTAATTTAAACTATACCAATGGAAACTAAAAAAATAACACTAAGTTTAGTAAGTTAATTTTCAATCAATCATTCCAAAATTAAAAAAAATCTGTGATTCTCATCCAATTTTTAATTTAAAACACGAAGTCTGTGAGAAAATGCTCACTAGTAACTAATACCCCCTACTCTCATTTGAATATACCATCTCGTGTTGACATGAAATTCAAACAAAAAATGAATTCAAACATATAAAATACTTAACAAATAGTGTGCCAAAATTTCAACCATCTGTGATGAGAAGTTACCGAGACTGCGACAAAAATTTGGTAATGAGAGACGATGGATAAACAGGAAGTTGATGTTAGATTTGAACAAAAATGAATCCTACCATAAGGCATGCCTAAACAAATAGTGTGCTAAAATTTCAATCATCTGCAAAGAGTAGTTGCTGAGAAAACTGACCAAAATTTGTTACATACAGACACATGGACACACAGACAGAAACACAAGGATAAAACAGTATACCCCCATTCCTTTGGAGTGGGGATATAAAAAAGTAGCGGGAAGGGACATTAATTTTTATTTGATAATTATTGTAAAGAAATATTTGCTTACTTGATCAATTTCTATACAAAAAATGAAGGCATGGGATAAATATGAGGCAGTTGTGATGAGAATCAAAGATTTTTTTAAAGATTATAAAAACATAAAAAAATACGGCTCCCATGACAAGTAAAATCGGGGGCAGGAATACATGTAATGTCTTTGACATCACTTTGACTTTGAAGCAAAGTATGTTCAATCACATCCTGTACCCAATCCCCCTTCGTCTTCTTGTAGAATCTAACTTATGGCCAATCTGTAACCTGAAAAGAAAAGAAAAGTTGCTAAGAAAGACATTAGGACAATGAAAAACATAGTTTAACACAAAGGTGTAACTTGGACACAAAAACTGTTTTCCAATGTTACATCACAAATTATATTTTAAGCATGATGGATCAAAGCATACTGGACACTATCATCACTCAAGTTTGTCTTGTATTTTGCATGTCTTAAAACACTGATGTAACTTTGACACATTCTGTGATGATTAAAAATCTTGTCAAAGTTACATCTTTCATAAATTTTCAGATATTTTATATATAGAGAGGTTACTGCAGTTATTCCCTATAACTATTAAGTTTCATTCAATCAATTAAAATAAAATAAGTATGTAAATAAAATCTATAAATACGCCTATCTTTGTAAACATGATTGGGATGGCTTGATGTAACTATGGACACGATCAATCCAACCATGGTGTAAAATAAGTTAGCATTATTCTTTTTTCGGCATAGCAGTGTTTATTGTTTACATCTAAAATGAAATTTAATTCTCATTTCTTTGTAAACAACCCCTATTTGATTTATAAATACTTCAAATTATATCCTTAAATCTACGTCAAAATTGAAGTCACAAAAATTAGAGACGTAACACAGAAAGGACCTACCTACTCCTTCCGTCACCTTCCATGTTTTCTTGGCACTGATCCAACAAGAGCACATGTCTCGATCAGAAGTGAAAGTAGACACCAGAAAATGTCGTAAAAACAGGATGTTGTCATTCGGTCATTCAGCTGAGTCATAATTGATAGGTATATACAGACGTAACATTTTGACACGAAAATTTGAATTATATTTCGATGATTATTAAGAAACACTTTATTTATAGTTGAATGGCTCACTGTTCTTAAAATAGTTTTACGACATCTCTTCTTACTTTAAATACACTGTAACGATCGAAATTTCCTTTCGTGTATCTGAACGCGGGTGTGGAACAGATGTAACAGAATTGACACGAAATGTTACATCCCCAAGCATAAAATTTAACCATAGTTTAATTTTAAAAATTATCAATATTTTTTTAACAAACATAGTAAATTAAATAAATAAATCTGTACAGAAAAAAAGAGTCAAGAAAATTAGGTGGTATGATTTTATTTACTGCTGCTATTCCTTCATTTCCTCGGGCCATATGAAAAAATGTCACAGAGTTTGTCTACTAAATTGCTACAAAAACGATCATTAAAAGTTTAATTTTTTGTTTAATAATCATTAAAACATGATTAGTTATTAAATATGAGCAACAGAAAAATATTAAATAAGTTTATTCATTAAAGTTGTGAAACAGAAAAAAATAAATGGCAGTTTTGAGAGATGTAACGAAAATTCCTTGACAGCAAATTTTGGATCATATAAAGCACTAAGAATGACCACCAGTTTTCGGGACGCTCTGTCCCTTCCGCGGGACAAAGAAAAAAGTTAAAAAGTCATAAGATCAAAGGAAAAAGAGAAGCCAAAAACAACTAGCACTATAAACACTATATATTTACATAGTTACATGTTGAATTGGAAATATATATAAACACTATTTAAGAAAGAAATCCGGACCGCTCTGAAATAAGTCTGGTTTATCGGGGTATACGCAGGTGAAGTGCGATTTACATAATTGAACGAATTAATTACGCTAATTAATCACAACATTTAAGTACAGCTATTTGTAAGAACCAGGCAGGGGGTGATTCATGACCAATTCAGATTTTTACAAAATTTTGATATGTTGCTTCATGGACCAAGGGAACATCATTGGGCAACATAATTTTTTTGGCCAGGCTTTGTTGCCATGGAAACAATGCACCATGTAAATGCACATGGCAACCAAGCAAAAAATTGAAAAAAAAATGTGAATTTAGCTATGTTTGAACACAGGAACAGAGCTTTTTTGATGATAGTACCCTAAATAAATCTTTTTTTTTCCAGTGACGTACATACAAAATGATAGATGATTACCATACGGATAAAATTACACAGGATTTATTAAAGGTACTGAATTTAAATTAAACATAGGTCATTTCATAAAATTCACTTTTCACAATATTTCTTCAAATCCAACATATTTTAGAAGCATATTAAGAAAAAGGCCTGCACGTTAAAGAAATCTGGTAACATGGGATAAAAAGAGCACATTCTTAATTTTAATGAAATTAAAAAAAAAACATGTTTTTTTTTAAATATTCTGTTACCATGGCAACAAAATGTCACAAAAATTCATTTTTCACAATAATAACTGTTTTAAGGAGCATAGTAAGAAAAATTGCCACATTTTAAGGAAATCTGATAATGTGGAATAGAAAGAGCACTTTATTAATTTCAATAAAATTAAATAAAACCCACGGGTTTTTAAAAGATATTCTGTAACCATGGCAACGAAATGTCACAAAAATTTATTTTTCAATTTTTCACAATATTATCTGTTTTTAGGAGCATAGTAAGAAAAAATGCCACATTTTAAGGAAATCTGATAATGTGGAATAGAAAGAGCACTTTCTTAATTTTCAAAAATATTCTGTAACCATGGCAACAGAATATCACAAAAATTCATTTTTCACGAAATTACCAAAATACATCATTTTCAGAGTATGTTGTGGAAAAAATACCACAAGCACAGAAAAAATTGATAACATAAGATAGAAAATGTTCTCCTAAACCTTGAAAATATTAGATAAAACCAGTGGATATCTCATAAATATTTGTAACCATGGTAACAAATTATTCTGGAAATGCTTTTTTAAGGGACAATATCCCTCTGCTCCAAATTTCCCGACTTATTTTTTAAAAATCCAGACATTGATTTTCAGCAAGAACTATAGCATTAAATTCAAATGGAAAATAGTTTGAAGTATGAAGCGTTGCTTTCTTTTTCGGAAATGAATAATATGTCAAATCATGATGTGAAGAAAATTTGATATGGTAAATAGAAAGATTAATTATTTTTTATCTCACAATTAAATTAGAAATATGAGGTATATATAAAAATAATATTTACTCTCATACCTATCTAATTCCCATTAGTAAACATACTGAAGCGCTGCTCTTTAAGCCACAATTACAAATTGCTTTCTGTGCATGTAAAATAACCCGCATCCATAAACAAGAGTTATCCTTCCATTATCGCCCTTGAAAATATTTTTCAATGAAACAAAATATTAATTAATTGTTTATAAACAATACTGAATCTGAAATTTCTGTACAATTAAAAGAATTATACTTTAAGAGGTAGAGATTTCTCAATTTACACTGTTTAAAGGAACTGAGTATAAATGTTTTAAGTAAATTATTATAAATCATTAATGTACATACAAGCAATAGAAACTATAAATCAACATTTGTACCTTAGAATAAGTTTGAATGAATTGACTATGAAATGGTTGGCATGAATGAAACTTGTAAACTCTGACATGACAATTCACTGAATTTCATGACAAAATGTCTAAGGAAAGTTATCTTTCTTATAAGAAGAGTTATCTCTCTTATCAGAGGGATGATCTTCCTTAAGTAAATTGTCTTTACAAAATCTCCATAAAATACAAAATAATTATCAACTAATATACATGTATTATTTTCACAGTTTATTGTAAATGCATGAAAATATAAATATTTTTTAAATATGCTTTTGTGATTTGTATCTGGTTACCATGACAACATCTCTTCAAATATTGTATTTGCCTATACATTTTAGCCAATGAGATGATTCCCTTATATGAAGAAAAATGTATGAGTGGCCATTAGCTAAGATAAGGAAAAACACACCATTTTTAGCTCTACTGGCCAGAGACCAGAAGAGCTTATGCGATAGTAATGCGTCCGGCGTCTGTCCGTCTGTCCGTCTGTCTGTAAACAATTTTTCAAAATGCTACTCCTCCTACAGTTTTGGTCTAATTTCAATATAACTTAGCACACAAATAGACTACACTAAGATACATAATTCTGTGTATCGGTTTTTGATTTCGATGAACGGTGTTGCCGTGGTTACTAAAAATAGAAATTTCTGTGAATTTTTTCAAAATGCTACTCCTCCTACAGTTTTGGTCTGATTTCAGGATAACTTGGCACACAAGTAGACTACACTGCGATACATAATTCTGTGTATCGGTTTTTGATTTCGATGAACAGTGTTGCCGTGGTTACTAAAAATAGAAAGAATAAGATAGGACAAGAGCCAATCTAGGCCCCCTCTTAAAAAAAACTAATATTATATGTAATCCAAGGGTATACCCAAGTCTAACAGGAAATGATATTTTTTTGGTGTTATCCCTGTAATTTGGTTGCCTAGCAACACATCAAACATGACAACCATGAATTGAATTTAAAGTCAATTTCAGAAACATTTATTTATAGTAATATGTATGTATTCCATATTTTTTAAGTAACACATGATAATAATCATTTAAATCCTATAAACATTTTAAATTGTAGGTGAAATACAGAATTTAATTTTCCATAGCAACCAAACACGTCCCTAGTAACAACTTTAAATGCATAAAAATATTGAGAAAAAGGAATGTTTGTGTACTATGATATGAAATTGTAAGGTTCAATGTTTGTATTTTAAGGATTAAGATCTATGTATCTTTAGAATAAAATTTATCCTACAGGCATAAAAGAAATCCTTAGCAACAGCGTTACAGTCATATAAAAAATGTATAAAAGTGTAAGAAGATTTTTTAACAATTTGTATGCAACCACGGTGAACATCATAATAACAAATAATAATGTGACAGTCACATATTTTTGTATATTTTATGTACACTGTCTATAAACATGAAATATAATTAATAAAGTAAAAAATTAAACTTTCAGTTACCCAATAAACCCTTAGTAACCATATAAATCCCTAGTAACCAAATAAAATATCAAAAATAAAGAACTATGTACGATAATTCTCGATTCCTGCCTACATGTTACACTTCTTTGAAAATTGATCGAATATTAATGGCATCTTGGTTTACAGCTTTATTCAAGTTTTACAAAAATTATAACGTTATATATATTATTCTCTTGCCAAATACTATTGCGTTTTGCGAAAATTCATACAATTATCTACTCGCATACATAGATGAAAATATGTTCATTTCAATTAAAGGTACTTGGACACAGATTTGAAGTTATTATTTTCTCTATAATATCACGATTTATATATTTTAATAGCATTTCACATAAAAATTAATTAAAAATCTTATTTCGTTTAAAAGATATTGAAATTTCAAATTTTTCGGCGGGTTTGATTGACATATCCTTGCACTCTCACAAATTTAATTTTATTTTTAATCCTTAGGAAAAGTGGCAATCTCGTTTTGTAGAAATGAAAAATATTAATACTATAATCCAGAAAATTCAGAGTAGACATGTTCGAAAGCAAAACAAACACACAATATATTGTCAGTCCGTGCAGTTGTGGTAAGCAGACTGTGACGATTGAACGCACCCGGTGAATTCTAAATATAAACAATAACAGAACTCGAGCCCTGTTTACAAAAACTGTGTACATAACACGAGTGTCCTCGATTTGCTTAACTCTGTACGCATCTCTTAGTTCGGATTGACAATACTTGTGAAGGTGTTTTGCTTTCTAACATTTCTACTCTGAATAAAATTATTTTTCTTGATAAAAGTTTTAATATTTCTCATTAAAACACATCAAAATTGCCACTTTTCCTAAGGATTAAGAATAAAGTTAAAATTTGTGAAAGTGCAAGGATGTGGCAATCAAACCAGCCAAAAAATTAAAAGTTTTAATAACTTTTAAATGAAATAAGATTTTTAATTAATTTTTGTGTGAAATGCTATTAAAATATATAATTCGTGATATTATACAGAAAAAATGAGAAAATATTAACTTCAAATCTGTGTCCAAATACCTTTAATGGACTTGGGGAAGTCGGCAAAAAAAAAAAAAACAAAAAAAAACAACATTTGTAGTTCTTTTTATTTATTAAACTATATAAGATATATCTTTATGTACTAAGTATTTTTCTATTTCAATATACAGCAGAAATGACCTCTCATTTCTATTAAATTAAAAAAAACAGCACTCCCTTTTCTGCAATGGTTGTATTTTGGATAAAGTCACTCTAACAGGTTTGATCCATACATGTATTGTATGAGACTACACTATTGCCACATAAAATGCAGTTTTTCTTTTGGCATCTGTGACTACAAATTGAAGACTTTATTTTACAAAAGAAACTTTTTTTGATATGGATATAAAAATGTATTAATTGAGTGTGAACATACAAGTTATACTTATGTTCGGTCATAGTTGTCGCGTGTTCGAAATTAGGTCCACGTAATTTGTTGGTGCAAATAGCAGTTCGCAGGGTTTGGCGTTTATCTAAGCTCGCTCGGTTCTTTGAATATCAAGTTGTCAGGTAGTAAGGTACACTGTGTATTAAGAACATTTTGTGTAAAAAAAAAAATGGACGATATACAAAGTAAATCTTCTGTAGATGATTAAGAATTGGGATTATCTTGAGATTATTTGTATTTTTTTTAATATTGAAAATAAAGAGCTAACGGGCAGCATCCTGTTTACCACACATGTGTATGTTGATTATTTAGTTCTTAATAAATTCATATTTGGATGAACGAAGTGAAGGAGAATATAAAAAATCAAAACTAGCTAGAAACCAAATCTGTTAGAGATGGTATAATCTTTTAGTCTTTATGTTTGCAAAGATGAATTATAAACTCGTACCCTTGATTTTATACCAGTAGCTGCATTCAAAACCGTATATGCATCACAGAATAATCAGAAACAATACATGTAACTGATAACCCACGAATTTTTATTTCGTTCCCACGAATTTTATTTCGTGGCCACAACTTCATTTTATTGAAAAAAAATCTCATACCATGTCCTATACGAACTACCATAATTATCTCAGTGGATATGGGCATTTTAGGGGCTCACAGATATATGTACATGTAGCAGAAAAAAGGAAAGGGACATGGTTCTCTTCTCCTATGATTTAAAACTGTTGTATTAAAGATTTTAGATGAATAAAAAGTGTCAAACATACGGTGAAAATGATAGTGTGTTTACAAAGGGGCAACTAATTTTGAGCAGGGGTTTAAAAGGCATTTTAACGTGTATGCAACCTAAATTCTAGATAGTTATATGATCTTCCTACTAAGTCTCTAGACAAGTAATAGTTAGGTAGTTACTCAGTAATAATATTCAATTCTCATCGGGGTATTATCATTGCCCCAGCAATACAGGTCCCTTAAACCCAAGGTTTAATTTAGTTAAAAACAAGAAAGTCCCCAAATTCCGTCAAAGATTATTTAAGCGGAAAAAAATGCAAACTTTATTTATAATTCAGCAAGCATAGGCGTCGGAACCGGGGGGGCTAGGGGGGCTTAGCCCCCCACTTTTTTTCCAAATATATACTTAGTATAGACATTGAACATATCTTCGCAAGTTTAGCCCCCCCCTTTCCACAGATA
>PRKT01000197.1:861577-872455 GCA_003671525.1 Saccostrea glomerata
TTTTTTTTGCTTGTCAGGTTTTTTTGGAGGTACAAAATTTTTTTTCTTTTACTTAGCCCCCCCCCACTTTAAATTTGCTTCCGACGCCAATGGCAAAAAAACCCCGCATACCAAAAATTACCCAGCTCAATATTTGCAAATGTTTAGAAAAAAGTGAAGAAAAAACAAGTGGCACATAAGAACTGAAAGAGTACAGCTAGACAGACAGACGGACAGACACATACAAAATTTACAGCTCCTTCCAGTGTCACCAGTAGAAAACATATAAGCTGATATCGGATCTACCTGGAAACAAGTGAAAAAATAACAAACAAAAAAAATAATAACAAACTGTAAAATACACATTGCATTTTATGTCGCAGACTCCCATGTATATGTAGCTTAAACTATATGTAGGTGGAATATTGAAACAAATTTCTTCCCGTTTACTTCACTACATATCTCGTAACAGTGGAAAAACTTATAAACATACTCGCATGTACTTTTTAAAAGAGTCTTACATTGTACAGTGTATGTGTATGTATGCGGCAAATATTTGCATTTTCATACACAGGTATGAAAATTAAAGGGGGGGGGGGCAATTTATCTGTCCGAATTTACCCAAGTAGGGAGCTACAGTCCTTAAGCTTTTGTAACCCTAGATCAGCATTGTAATAATTTCGCCAAGAGTTGACATAAAATAATTTTTAAACTTTAACTTGAATCTCATTTCCTGCAGGATACTTTAAACATTATATAGTGACATCCTCAAAAAGATTTTAGAGTGATGATTCTTTTTCACTCAAAGTACACATGTATTGTAGCCTCATATTACATAATGACAATACCAAAACAAAAATGGGTTTTTCTAGTGTACTATAAATACATGTAGACATTTACATGTACGAATGGTTACAGAAAGTCATATCGGTGAATCAAAATCATTGATTTTCAGGAAGAATTTAAATCAATGATCAGTTTTTAATATTTCCTAACTATAAGACGACTGATTATTGAGATACTAATGAAATTGGTATTTTATGAGGAAAAATTATTAGAGCCTGTCAATCTACAAGTTCATGAAATATTTGTAACGTACGACCGATTCACCTTTTTTCACTGTCAAATTATGATTTAAGGTTTTACAAGAGGCTTTAGACCCTTCAGCCTAAGGGTTTCAGTTTCCGATTCTGTAGCTGTAAAATGACTTTGAGTGGCAAAAAGGATCTTGGAAGGAAAGTATAGCTTGCACCCCCGGCCATCCTCAATAGAACCTCATTTTTCATAATATTAATTTTGTGTGATGTTTTAAAGAAAAAAAAACCCATTTAGAGCAAGTTGTTAAGTGAGAACAGGTACATTGTTTCTGCAAGGATGAATCTAGGATGTCTTTGTACTCTCGTCATCCAGAACTCGTATTGTTGTTTTTTAATCTCATATTCCCATTAATAATTTTCTTTTTTTAAAGTAATAAAATGAAAAATACAAATCCACTTTTTTGAAGTAATAAAATGAAAAATACAAATCCAACTTGTTATGTTGCGTTTAAAAAGTTGCCCTTATAATTTTGAAGCTATATGAGCAGAAACAAATAGTTAAAATAACCTATTGCAGATTTATTCAAAGCAGGTGCGTGTGGTGGATTTGATCCGCTCCCACTCAAAACAAAAATGGCGTCGTACAGCAGACGCTTCGTACTCATCGTAATTTCGTGAAATACCTCAAGTGGAAATAGTATCATGCATAATTTCGTTTAGTATCATTGCATGCAAGAAAATATTCATTTGATTTTTCACCAAAAAATGACTGATCCTATCAGAAAAGTGGAAATCCAGTCGAAATTTCTATGGCATGTCCTGTCAGCAGTGTCGCACGACTGAGCTTATTTTGACTTGAATTATCAATTTATCACCGGTGAGTTTATTAATTCTAGGCCTAAACAACTATTTCCTTATCCGAGACGATTGATGGTTTGAAAAACTTGTGTAAATTATGTTTCTTGCGAAAAAATTACAAAAAACTACTGTTTGACAAGGAGCAGCTTGTATTATATAACATAACACCCGTCACATTGTTAATCCGGAAAAAAGCAGGTTGATCATTATCAATCGAATTTTATAACATTTACACGATTTTTTTTCTAGATTTTGTAAATATTTAAACATGAGCGACTAAGAGTACCACGAAGATTTTTTATTCAAAGCAAGTACTTATGTATTGCTCTCAAATAACAAAATATCTTAGTGGTACTCGTAGTCGCTCATAGTTTTTAGAGCGTAAGAATGCTGAAAATACTGCATATTCTTTCTATTTTTAGTGATCGTTGAGAAACAAAGTCCTCTAAAATTCATTTTATGGACGAAGGAGAAGAAATCTAATATGTTTTATAAAAAGTAGGTGTTTCCAACTTTCAAAAGACTGGGGTGTCTTTTTATATACAAGTAATCTATTTTCTGAGAAATTTGGGGACCATGCGACATTACTTGTCCTATCTTATTCTTTCTGTGAAATACTTTCAAAAGGCTACTCTTCCTACAGTTTTGGTCTGATTTCAGTATAACTTGGAACACAAGTAGACTACACTAAGATACATAATTCTGTGTATCGGTTTTAAATTTCGATGAACGGTGTTGCCGTGGTTACTAAAATAGAAATTTCTGTAGAATTGTTTCAAAATGCTTCTCCTCCTACAGTTTTGATCTGATTTCAGTATAACTTGGCACACAAGTGGATTACACTAAGATTCAATATTCTGTGTATCAGTTTCTGATTTCGATGAACAGTGTTGCCGTGGATACTAAAAATAGAAATGTCTGTAAAATTCTTTCAAAATGCTACTCCTCCTACAGTTTTGGTCTGATTTCAGTATAACTTGGCACACAAGTAGACTTCACTAAGAACATAAAGAGACTTTATCAACGATCATTATTCTATTTAGTGCTGTTTATAAAGTTTCAAATCCCAGCTTTGAAACTTTCTCTTCCTTTGCTGTAAGTTCAAACCAGTAGAGCTTCAGTCTTGACAGAGATTTCTGGTATTTTGTACCAATAAATTTTTTAAACAAGTATTTGGTTTCTGTGGTAACTGTGATTAACTATTTATGAGACATGATCTAAATATTTCAATTGTATTCAAAGCAATTTTGAAAAATCATCTGTAAATGTACATTTTGCTGAAATATATTAGTCTACAGTAAAGAAATCTTGACAAAAAAGTCAATATAACATTATAAATTGTATCAAAAGTAAAAAAAATCCATGTTCTTGACTAGATAGGCAAACTAAAATTCAAAATTTTATGTTGAAGGGGTGTAATATTCAACATCCTTGGGTGTATTCTAGTCTTGGTTTCAATAAAACCCCTTTTACATTTGGAGGAGCTTAAAAATCAATATCCTTTGTTTCTGGTCTGGATTTCTTTTTCTTTTCAAAGAGTTTTAAACTGACAGTGTCTTTATTAGATTTTTTGGCCATCATTTAGAAATGTGCCATTGAAATTATCTGTATCAACTGTACAGGTACATCTATGTGTCCTGGCTGCTAAATATTTGCTCCAGCTAAATCCTCTGACATAATGCATGTAGATGATTCATCAATCTGGAAAAATATAATTCAAAATTTGAAATTTGTTAATGAAGATAGGCATTCCATAAAGCAATTTTTTCTTGTTGCTGTTGATGGAAGAGAGTAGCTAAGGTTCGTTTTCTCTATGATCATGATCATGAATACAAGAAGACCATGGTCCATAACACTCAACAGAGTAACTGGCCATTTTGTTCTACACCAGATTTTCCTACTTGTAATACCTTTTGTGGTTTAGGCCTTTTCTTAGGGGGAGGATGACATGATTTAAACAATTTAGAATCTACACTTAATCCCTGGATGCTTTAATATAAATTTCAGCTTTTCTGACCCAGTGGCTCCCCATTTTTCTCTTTTCTTGATTATCACCCCTTGTGAAGGGTCTTAGCCCTGCCAAGTTTGGTAAAAATTGGCCCTGTGGTTCTTGAGAAAAACCTCAGCTCTTCAATTCTTCTCTAAATTTTCAAGTAATGTTACCCCTTTTTTAACCCTCATCCTATCCTTGCCTCAAGTAGTAAGCTGTTATTTGATTTTAAATATTAGTATGACTATTACAGCCTTGCACATCTGAAAAAGGTTTTTTTAACAACAAAAATTCTGTTTCGATATGTTGCATTTTATAAATTTTACTTTCTAACTTTCTACTGATTTTAGATTCCAATGTTCAAAGAAATATTTGTATGGATTGAACAAAATAAAGAAGTTGATACTGTGTTACATTTACAATAATACATCTTTTACTCCTATTTGGCTTCCACATACATGTAACTGCAGTAAAACTTGTTTAGTACAAACACAGACATTGTGAATTCACAGATATAGTGAAGTCCTCTTGGATCCCCAACTTTATAAATGTTAAAAATTACAAATATGGATATAACTAATTATCGATATAGCGAAGTACTTTTACAGGTCCTATTTTGTTATTTATAACCGAGTTGTACTGTACATATATGTGTAGATAAATGATTTAACAAGAGACCCAGGGCCACATCACTCACCTGGTTTGGATAAAATTCAAAAATCAGCTTTGTATTGAAAAGCTAAAAAGCATATTTGGTCCTGACCTCTCCCTGTGAGGGAGAGAGGGGGGAGGGGTATGATTGAACATAACTGAATCTACACTAAGGATGCTTACAGGGTATCTATTTTTGACTAACTGAGTTTTTCCCTACAAGTTAGAACTTTTATTGTGGCCCCACCCTATACAAGGGGGGGGGGGGGGTCATAATTTACAATACAAGAAACTGCTTCCATATGTATGTTATAATAACTTACTGGCTTTTCTGTTCTTTAGAAGAATATTTTTTAAAGGATTTATTTCTGTATATTCTTATGCTAAACTTTGATTGGCCTTTGTGGTCCCACCCTATCAAAAGGGTCATGATTTGATCAAACTTGAATCTTCACCACCTGAAAATGCTTTCATATAAACATTACCAATCAAGGCTTGCTGTATCCAAAAAGAAGATTTTAAAATAATTTTTTTTTATATATTCCTTCATTAAACTTTGATCATCCTAATGACCCCGTCCTACAACTTGGGTTCATGCTTTTAAAAAATTTGAATCTACACTTGACAATGGTTCCACGTAAGTTTCATATTTCCTGGGTCATTGATTCTTGAAAAGATATCAGTAATGCTATTGTTTTTTTTAATTCTCTCCCCTTGAAGAATGACAATGACAGACAAAAGACAAACTTTGATCAGAAAACATCACTTGAGTCTTCGACCCAGGTGAGCTAAAAAAACTTCAGAGAATCATAAGCAGAAGAAATACCTGTTTCAAAGTCTCTGAATGGCAGTGTTCACTATAATTCAGCCCTTAGTCAGAAGGTCCTTGATTTCTAATTGAAAGGAATGTTCTTTAAAATGATAATCAAAAAAACCTGCAAGTTGACAGCACAAAAAACAATTAGCTAATGATACATAAATAATATAAAGTATATATAACACTAACGTTAGTTGAATTCATAATCTTTTCTTGGTGACTTTGGTCCTCAATTTTTAAGTTTACATTACTTCAGCTGTGCAGGTGTTGTCAAAAGGGATTTTGAAATTCAGAACAAGGCTCAGATTGCATCTGAAATGATAACAAATCATGAAATTCATCATATGACAAGAGAATGCATAAATTTATATAACAATTAAGCTTTTGAATTATTGATAATTAAATATTTATTTACCTTCCCCCCTCCCTCATGTACTAGCGATATCATCATGAATTCATACTATTAGTTATAAATTGAAAAAGAGTTTTGTAGGATCAAATTTTATTTTTTAAGTTTCAAACCTAAATTAGATGAAAACATTGGCAGACACCCATGCATATTGTATGAGCTCTTATATTTATAAATATCTCTCTTTCTATGTGTGTATATATTTGCTTGTAGGAATATTTGGGAAGCGCCCCCCCCCCATTTGGAAAGGGTTTTATGTCTTTATTCAAATTTTTCGGGGAGGTTAAAACCCCCTCCCCCGTTTCAACTGATAAAACCATAACAGTATTTTATAGGTTTTTTGCTTGTCAATTAAATTTTATAGGACTCCTCACCCTTATTTATAATTCAAATAAAAGGAAATGCATTTAAAGAATATCATACATATAAAAGTTTGGAAATATAGAGTTTGAAAGGGCACAATTTTACATTTTGATTAAATGAATAAGAGAAATAGTAATTATGGTTTCGCCATAACAAATTGGCTTTTTTCAGGGCTTAATTAAATATTCACGATTTTAAGAAGGACCCATTGGCCATTCCAAAAACAGTGTTTGAAATAACAGTGCACCTGGCCGCCCGATACGCACAAATTTTGCTGTGGGCTTACCAATTTGCACATATCGATGCCCAGCTGGACTTGTTTAAAGTTTTCATTAATTAAAATTAGGCAAAAAAAATAATGGTATTGTATGAAAGTATGGCATTATTAATATAATACTTTCCTACAGCAAAACATGGACACATATTATATTCATATGGGAGGCGGGGGGGGGGTATCATTTACTCATAGCTCACAGTACCTCTAGTTTCAAAAATCAATTTTACGAAAGACAATTATTTTCTCAAGCTGGTAGATTTTTAGCAGGACTGGAAACTTTTACTAGCAGTCAGCCTGTATGTTTGTTATCAATTTTTCTTGACTTTCTCCTTTTTCAATTTGAAAAAAAAAATAGTCAATAATGTCTTTGTTTATACATTAGTCTGTGTTATGTATCAAATACCTGATCTAAATATGACATCCATAGAGGCGTCGAGGCATAGAAAAAATTATGCTCCATCCAATCTCTGCTTCTTGCGCTATGACTTCATGTATGTTTAGGTCGAGGACTTTTTCCAGTCGACTGTGTATATTGCAGTACTAACGGAGTATCGACGGAAAGGAGAGATACTCATCATACTGTAATCCCCAGCAGCGAGCTAGTGTTCAAATTCCAGTACAAAATTAAATGTTTTTCCCCAAAATTAACTGAATTTAAGTAGTTTTGATGTTATTGTTTAACAAGTTAGCTTTTTCAAAACACTCAAACTCTGTTCTCATTTAGCATGTTTAGGAAATGAAATTTTGTTTTTGTTAGATAAAATTAAGCAAATTGCAGGCAGTTATTTTTTTTATCCTAGACTTATATATATTTCTAATAAAAATTTTAGACTTACATGCCCCTTGGATGTATGAAAACTGGCAAAACTTCCAAAATGAAGATGAAATTACACACATTTCTTAATCCTCACATTCTAAACTGAAGAGTTAAACACACTCTTTCCAACCCCTTTTACTAAAGAGTGCCAAGGGAGATAACTAGAATTTCATGTTTTTACAAAATTTAAAATCACAATATCTATTCGTCATTAGAATAACCCATGGGTTTTTAAATTGTTTTTTTACTCTTTGATACTAGATGTTCAATATTTTATAATTCATATTCAAGGAGAGTGCGGGCCTTCTTAAAAAATCACCTGCACGTACAGACACCTTTCAATGGATATTGCTGACTGTTTCAGCATATATTGAATTCATTTTTTAATCAGCTATGCATGAAATCCATTTATAACTGTGATTAAGTAATTAGTTTGATGTATCTTAATGTAAATATGATAGTTTTTTAAAAATCTATGACTATCATGCATCACTTATTTTCATTTCTGCCTGGTTCTTATAAATAGCTGTACTTAATAAATCGTACATTGTTTCATTCTCTCAAAATGGCGTAACTATACTTGACAAAGAATAATCAGATAAAAATAATATAGAAGGGATATTTTAACATATGAATAATGATCTATTATACATTTTAAAATGTTTTAGGACTAATTATTGGGAAAAAAAATTAATAAAGGCGTAAGCAATACATAGATATGTGGGTTGTTCGAGAGTTGGTAACGCAAAATAACTGTATAGTTACACTTAATTGAAAGAATAATATTTTTAAGTATCAGCAGGCATTGGGTCTAATTTACGTTCATATTTTTACGAACTTTTAATGTGTAAGTACAACAATAATAAAGGAAATGTAAATACCGTATACCAGATGTACAAAAGGTTACATGTAATTTATAGATGCGATATCATAATTCAGGTGTTTAGCAAACATTTAAACTAAGATTTAGCAAAACGTAAGAAATAACAAATGTTTTGTTAACTATATAACCAAGAATTTAAAAGGTATTTAGTTATTCAGTTTCATTTGTACACCATTCGATACTGAAAATCAATTCAACATTATTAATGTCATTATCAATGTTCTCCGTTATATCACTGTTTACATGTTCAGTGCACATGTCCGCATCGTCGCATAAACAACAATGATCGATCATGAGCGAACCCGGAGCGCACACAAAGCGCACCCGGAGCGGTCCCAAAATTTCTAAAAGCGAACCCGAAGCGGACCCCGAGCGAACCCGGGGTCCGCTCCGGGTTCGCTCTGGTGTTAGGTTGTGTCCGGTCGGTACTGTAGGGAAACCTTTTAAAATCTTCTTTACAAGTACTTCAAAGCTATGATTAGTGATATTTATATGGAATCATCCTCAGGTAGTGTAAATTCTAGTTTTTTCAAATGATGAACGCCTGGAGGGGTTGGGGGGGGGGGGTAAATTCAAGCCTAATGTGCTCAGGTGAGCGCTGTGGCCCCTGGGCCTCTTGTAATAAAATCGTTTATTTGAACATTCAATATAAAAAGATAACATCGTTTTGATTTTGTATTAATACTTTCCAGATATTCTTTTGTAATTCTTTTTTATACCCGCACTTTCTAAAGAAAGTTCGGGTATATTGTTGTTACTCATGTCCGTCCGTCCTCCGTCCGTCTGTCACACTTTTCTTCCCTGAACTCCTCCTACATTTTACACAGTAGCTTAAACATCTTTTGGGAGATGGTTGGTGGTGTCATGTAGATGTGCAGTAAGGTTTCTCCTTAATGTTACTCAGAAGCCTCATCTTCTTTTAGGAGAGTTAAATATTTTTAAAATTATGTAAAACATCAACGTCAAGGGGTAAAAAAGCATGGTATGCTGGAAACACCTTGAATTCTTATGAGTAATTAATGTACATGTCAAATGTGAGAGTCATATCTCATCTCAATCAAAAGTTATAAGAAAATGCAACATTTTTGAAAAGTAGGTTAGGCTTCAAGGTCAAGGTCACAGATTAAAAGTCATGATTCATTTGGAAGGTCTTATCACAGGTAAATATATACATGCATTATAATATGAATGCCCTAACTTTTCTCTTTCAAAATGATAAATTTATAACAATTGAATTTTTTTGCAAGTAGGTCAAACTTCTAGGTCATATGTAAAAAAAAAAATATGCCATTCTCACAGGTAAATACTTGTCTAGTACATACGTTTAATATGAATACCTTGTCTCTTCTCATTTAGTAGATACATGTTGTATGACTGTGGTGACCAAGGTTAAATTTATTGAGACAGATGGACAGTCTGACATACAAATGTACATATTTCTATATGAATTGGGTAAAATTGGCCCCGTGGTTCTAGAGAAGTTAAAAATGTAAAAAGTATTCAGACAAACACATGGACAACACGTCACGACAGACGTAATATGATAAGGAAACCAGAAAGGCTTAAATGAGTGTTTTGAATGGGGTTACAATATGATTACAGCATTTGAAAAGCTGTTTTTTTTTCATGCAGAGATATGCATGACCAACATATCCATATTTTATATTTTCGTTAGCAATTTGTTTGTTTGTTGTGAATACATCTCTCTCGGGAATTTTCCTCTCATATGGAGATACCACCAAATAATAATGAAGACAAGATGTGTTTGTGAAACACTGATGTCCCTGTATGGAAGCCTATGGCGAAGGTTGAATTTTCTCAAATATATGTCAAACGCAAAGGGTCAAGGTCAAAGGGTTCAAATTGTTGGTATCAGAAGAAAGTCTTGTCACAAGGAATGCACTTTGAAATAAATAATCCCTAGTACTCCCTGTTCAAAAGTTAATTGCCAAGGTTAATTTTTTTTGAGTGGTTCAAACATTAGGGTCAAGGTCAAACATATTTATATCTTTTGACAGTTCACAATGAATACACATGTAAAGCTGAAAGCCCTAGCACCTACTGATCAAAATTTAGGCCAAGTTTAAAAATTGGTAATTTTCTTGTAAAATGTGTATCCTAGGTCAAGTGATCAGAGGTAAAAATTAATGGTACTCAAAGAAAAGGTCTTAATTGTCACAAGAAATTAACCAATAAAATATGGAAGCCATTTGTATAGCCCATCCCACTTAAAACCTATGGGCAAGGATATAATTTCTGCAGACAAATAGACAGACATAATATAAACACAAGAAACAAAATATGTATAATTAGTCAAATGGAAAAAAAATTAACTATTTAATTGGAATCACAAAATAGATTGTAATTTCAGGGACAGGGGTGTGGCATGCGATGATCTTTGAACCTTTTTGAACTTTAACCTAATCGTTTGGATTTATCCCCCCCACTATACTTTAACTTGTACTTACCGACCTCCATAGGTCTTGTCAACTTCATAAAGTATAATCCAATTATAACACAAAATGAATTAATCCAATGCACACCAGACTGCAGCATGTGCTAATGCTATTCCGGGTGTTGCTAAAATGCGGAACGGAAAGTGGAACAGTACAGAAAACGGGAAAAAAATTGTCAAACAAATAACATAGATTCAATATAAATCAGAGAAAAGGGCAATATTCTTGTTGTAAAAGTCATTTCTAATAAAAATTAATTGTAAACTTATTATATATTCATGAGTCTTACACACCCTCCGTGGAAAAATGCCACTGAAAGAAATCCCCCCCCCCAAAAGCAC
>PRKT01000197.1:873263-909897 GCA_003671525.1 Saccostrea glomerata
TTTTTATTTAACTTTCACACAAATTACACAAATATGAAAGAGACGAATACATAAATACATATGCAAATAAAGCAAAAAACAGAAACAAAAAAATAATAATAGAAGCTAGTGTGAAAGTTTATGTGGAAAGAGAGGGGGGGAGAAAGGGGGAAAGAAAGAAAGTGAGCGAGAGAGAGAGAAATGAGAGGGCACACACTTTATTGAACAGCTAGCGGAAAGAAAATTTTAAAGTTTTTCAAATATTTCCTGCCAGTGTCTTTCAAATTCATCATATTTACAATTTTTTAACAAAAGAAATTTTTCTACTCTAATGCTTTCAGTAATAACATTTTTCAAAGTCACAATGTTTAATTTTATAGTTTTGGCATACTTACTAGCAAAAATATATTGTTTTATGATCAGAATAAGTAGATTTTCTAATTTGTAGGAGTTTCTGTTTAAAAATTTACCAAATAAAATTGATTGTCTATCAAAACAAACAGACTTGTTTACTTTTTGCAAGATCCATTCTTCAATCTCTAACCATATTTCTTTTACAGCAGAACATTCAACAAAAAAGTGATCAATAGTTTCAATATCCTTCTCACAGAAGGAGCATAATGGTGAATCAATAAGTCTTAATTTAAAAAGATGGCAATTAGTAGGAATTATTCTATGTAAGATTTGGAATTGTAACCATTGAAGTTTTGATTCTTGGGTTGTTTTGAAAGGAAGCTCAAAAATTTTTTCCCAGTATTTTTCACTAAATTTTTCCCAATTTTGGAAATTTTTTTCTGACCCCCATCCCTTTTTTTAGTTTGTTTCCAATATCAATGTCTGAAAAAGACGAAAATAACTAGTTATGCCATTCCAATTATGCACGCAGTGTCGAATTCGCGAGTCTTGAAAGGGAGTTGGCAATTTCGGGTCTGAGTAGGGGCACACAGCCACATTAAAAATTAATTTATTAAACCTTATGTACATTTTGGACACAAAGGGGAGGGGGTGGTAGACCTATTACAACTTCTAAGACATTTCCAGAGAGCGGGAAAACAAACTCATTATTACGGGGTCATTCATATACGCCTCCCCCCAAACATGCACACATATGTGCTGCAAACCAACAACATTTAACTTCAATGAATGCAAGGGTTCTGTAATCTGCAATATATCTACCACAACTTTGTCTATCCAAAAAAGGGCTATATTTTTGAATAAAATTTTAACAACCAGTGTATACATATAAGAGATGTTTGTTCGAGCTTCCGGAAAGGTTTGGCTTAAACGTAATCTCAATAATTTTTTGGTACTTTTTTTTCTCTTTCCATAGTTCATTTATATATCAAATATTTGCCCCCCCCCCCAATCATAACCTTTTTAAGTACTACTGAAATGTTAGTTCAAGTTAACATTCTCACTCTTTTTGTGAAATAATAAATGTAGCAAGTTAGTGCTCAACAAATAGTACTGAAGATGTTGGGAGTTGGAACTTATCGCCCCTCCCAAATTAAACAATTGTTTTCTTTTTGTTTTCTTTTTTAATCTCCCCTCCGGAATCAAACAGTTATCTTCTTTTTGTGTTTTTTGCTTGTCAAATACTTTTCAAGTTCGTTTACCACCCCCATACCCCTTTTCAAATTCGATTCTATGTGATTGCTTTTTAGCAACTTTTGCAAATAAGAGACTGAGCAGGACAAAATCAACTTGTATTTAATAGTGGGGATTGAATGTGTACAATATATATCGTTTATGATAAAATTTGTGTATTTGAAGTGATCTAATCCAAAAAAAAATATATTCCGTTTTCCGTTCCGTTCCGTTTTCCGTTCCGCCTTTTAGCAACACCCCTTGGCATTCCATTCGGCAAACCTTCGTGTTGTCGATTCCATCACCTTATCAGATGAAGTGGGAATCGGCCGAGGTGTGCCAAATGGAGTTTAATCTAAAGATATGATAATGGGTGATGCAACGTGATGTGATGTAGAAATTTACATGTTAACATGTATAGTACAAGAACAAATTTTAAATTAAGTCATAACAAACGATGTTTTTAACAAAACTGTTCCATCTAGCCTATTCCAAAAAGTATGTGCAGTGTGATTGTGGTGTTGAGGGGGGGATTAGTAAATTTAAAAAGGTCCTATTATGAGCAAAACATTTATCAAAATCTAATTTACATCATTAATAGAATTCAAACTGGTATAAAATGAATTTAGCATGATAGAGACATCGCAAATTGTAACACCTCATGTGACATGTTCTAACCCAATCAGATTGACTGTATAACTTTGCAGGATAAAAATTGATATGAAAGTGGTACTTGATCTACTTGTCATCTGTCTAATCTAAAAAAAGACCTAAAGTGGAGAGGAACAACTTCCCGATATTATCTGGCAATAGGAAAAATTACTCATCTGTCAAAATCCTGAAATTTACATGTTCACGATCTTACATCATTATAGAAAATGCGTGTTGGGGAGGGGGTGATGCAGTCTACACTTAGAGTAAAATTCACCATAGCAAAAACCATAATTGAAATTAGGCAAGGGCTCTTTTTCCGCTGTATTCTACTGGCCTGCTAGTGTATTATCTTATTATAACATGTCATGAATGGTCAGAGAGTGTCAGAATCATTCTGTATGTCTGCCTAGTTCATCCTCTTTATAGAAAATTTTTGATATCATTTCTTCTTCATTTTATATCTTTAAGGGCAGATGATACAAACAAACTTTTGTGAAAAAATTAAAAATAACAACTAATTGAGTCATGTTAAGTGAGTAAAATGAATAAGTTTAAATGAATATTTTTTACCTTTTTATTCAAACTCTCACATTAATGGGATTTGAAGTGTAAAATATTTGTATAGATTAATATGGATGGCTTCAGAGAGGTAGAATTTTAAACATCATAGAAGGTTTACAATTTCTTTAAATTCTAGAAACTCATTTTTTACATCATTTTCAATGAAATGAGACCAAAAAAATATACAGTAAAACTCAGTTATAACGAAATCAATGGGACCTATGAAATTGCTTAGCTATATCCATAATTCGTAATATTCGTATAAGAAATTTGTTCAATTTGTATACCTAGGTATCCAAGATAACTTCGCTATATATCCGTGAATTCGCAAATTTCGTGTTCATACTAAACGAGTTTTTTTTTGTACCAATCTAGGCAACCATTTTTTGTTTGTATCATCTATCTTTAATCAGATGATTCACTTTCATACTTGGTTTCATCATCATTTGATAGCAAGAGTCTGTTTGTGATATTCATATAAACTTCAAGCAAAGAATGGCTGCATTATCCCTTACATAAAAGACAAGAAATATTTATGTTACCTTCAACTGTCATTTAATTTCTGTGCCATTTAATTCAGCCTTTATCTTTCTTCATATAAAATTAAAGCGTGTGGAATTATTTTTAAAAATTATATGAGCCTGCATGCATACGATTAACAAACTTAAACATTTTATCAGAAAGTATTTCTTTGCACTACATGCAAAATAAATTATGTTAACATGCATAAAAGAATAATGTCAACATGCAAGAATATTATGTTTACATGCAAGATAACTATGTTGACATGCAAGTTACGAATCTTTTAAGAGAATCTAATTTAAATATGGGTACAATCACAAACTGACGAGCGTAACTGACATGGTAGATGAATGATGCAAAATAATGATGACAAGATTCGGTATACCTATGCTTCCATGCGGGATAATTTTGTAAACATGCAAGATACTTTTGATAACATGCAAGATAGTTATCTAAACATGCGAGATAAGCATGAACAAATGCAAGATATTTATGTTCACATGCATGATAATTATGTTCATATGCATGATAATTATGTTAACATGCTACTTATTTATATTATCATGAATATACGAGTTATAATTTTATATAAAAGCTATATATGTCAAGATGCAAGATAATAAGTTGAATATCAACATATATAGTTTGCATGTTAACATAATTATCTTGCATGTTGACACGAATAAGTCGCATGTTGACATATGTATATTGTATGTTGACACAAATAAGTTGCATGTTTCAATGAAATGAGACCAAAAATATATACAATAAAACTCAGTTATAACGAAATCAATGGGACTTATGAAATTGCTTAGCTATATCCATAATTCGTAATATTCGTATAAGAAATTTGTTCAATTTGTATACCTAGGTATCCAAGATAACTTCGCTATATATCCGTGAATTCGCAAAATTTGTGTTCATACTAAACGAGTTTTTTTTTGTACCAATCTAGGCAACCATTTTTTGTTTGTATCATCTATCTTTAATCAGATGATTCACTTTCATACTTGGTTTCATCATCATTTGATAGCAAGAATCTGTTTGTGATATTCATATAAACTTCAAGCAAAGAATGGCTGCATTATCCCTTACATAAAAGACAAGAAATATTTATGTTACCTTCAACTGTCATTTAATTTCTGTGCCATTTAATTCAGCCTTTATCTTTCTTCATATAAAATTAAAGCGTGTGGAATTATTTTTAAAAATAATATGAGCCTGCAAGCATACGATTAACAAACTTAAACATTTTATCAGAAAGTATTTCTTTGCCCACTACATGCAAAATAAATTATGTAAACATGCATAAAAGAATAATGTCAACATGCAAGAATATTATGTTTACATGCAAGATAAATATGTTGACATGCAAGTTACGAATCTTTTAAGAGAATCTAATTTAAATATGGGTACAATCACAAACTGACGAGCGTAACTGACATGGTAGATGAATGATGCAAAATAATGATGACAAGATTCGGTATACATATGCTTCCATGCGGGATAATTTTGTAAACATGCAAGATACTTTTGATAACATGCAAGATAGTTATCTAAACATGCGAGATAAGCATGAACAAATGCAAGATATTTATGTTCACATGCATGATAATTATGTTCATATGCATGATAATTATGTTAACATGCTACTTATTTATATTATCATGAATATACGAGTTATAATTTTATATAAAAGCTATATATGTCAAGATGCAAGATAATAAGTTGAATATCAACATATATAGTTTGCATGTTAACATAATTATCTTGCATGTTGACACGAATAAGTCGCATGTTGACATATGTATATTGTATGTTGACACAAATAAGTTGCATGTATGCATAATAATCTCGCGTATCGACATATTTTTGTTGCATGGCTTTATCTAACAACCAAGCTATATGATAAACATGAAGTAAAAAGAAGTAAATTATTGAAAAACAAGTTGATGAAATAAAAATGGTACAGTCTCATTAAAAGTCATCATTCGTTAGTTCTGTGGTCGATACAATGGCTTTGTCAGCAAATACAATTCATCATTGAGTCAAATGCTGACTGACGTTTTTCAAACGAATTGTAAGTCTATTATTTATACTTTGAATTACGACGGATTTTTCTGTTATTTCACTATCATTACAAGGAGCGCTCGGCGGGTGTGACGGGTCAGTTAAGAATGCTCACTCCCCCCTTTTCCCACCCCTGATGTTTCGGAGGTCCGTGCTGTTTGCTCTGCTCCTATTATGTTTTGTATAATGAACTTTCATATTGAATACTGTTCGTTATATCCATATGCTTTTTGTATCTACCATGTCAGATACGGGCGTCAGTATGGGAGTGTACCTATATTTTAATCAGATTCTCTTGGAAGTTTTGCAACTTGCATGCCATCATAGTAAACTTTAATGTTTACATAAATATGATGCATGTTAACATAATTTATATTGCATGTAGAGGGCAGATATATGCAACCATTGTATAAGTTATTTCATATTTTATAAATTGATGAGTTTGAAAAATAAACTGGTGTTTACATTTTCTACTTGAATATGTTTAGTCTCAATAGTTTCTCCCCTAAAAATTAACGTCTTTTAACGTGACTATAATAATGTAAGGTGCAGTTGTTTTGTTAACTGTGAAAACTTAGTAAAATTGTTTACTCAATCATGACCAATACATTTGAATTTTTTCCCCGCGCCTCTACATAATTATCAATGATTGGGTGGAATTGGATATATCAGTAAACACAGAGTTAACTTGATTTTAAATGGAAAAAATGCATGTAAAGTCATTCGTTCTGTGGACATTTCTAAATTCCTTTTATAGTTCAGTTTTGAATATATAATTGTCTTTACAACGATTCTTCCTCATTGTCAATAGATAACGTGCCTGTGTCTAACTGTTATTGTTCTAGACCAGTTCAATTCAGAATATAACCGTCTTTACAACGAGTCTTCCCCATTGTCAATAGATAACCGGACTGTGTCTAACTGTTATTGTTTTAGACTAGCTTCAATAGGACTAAATGGTAATGCAGGCTGACATTCTGATATCGAATTGTTTGGGATTGATTTTCCCCATAAGCATATGTGGCATTAAGTTAACAGAAGTTTTTTTAATCTCAAGCTATATATATTCAATTTATTCTGACTATTGCTTAATAAGTAAATTATCTTCTCTTTGTATTAAAATCCATTCTACAGAATATAACATTATTCCTTTGAATATTTAGTAAGTTGTCACTACGCAATTTTGTCGACTATATTTAAGTGCGTCATCCGAGAGCGTTTTAATTTTGTAGTGTGCCATATATTTCTTCAGGGTCGAATGATTAAACTCAAAAAAAGAATTTCGACTGCAGATCTTTAAAGTTGGCCAGCGTAGGTTAATTTTCATTCAGAAGCATATGATGACAGCCATTTACAATGTAATTTGAAGCTATGATACGTCATAGAAATTTTCACTTTTCAACATAGATAGATTGTCAAAAAACCAGAAATTTGAAATTAAATATTAAAGATAAACATCGTATACAATTCATTTACATATTAAAAAAATATACTATCATGTCACTATGGAGTTCGGTTTTGCTACTATTAGTGTCATCGTACGGATAAACAAGCATATTCAGAGAAATTGTGTCCCCATTTAGGGTTAAAAGAAGTGAAAGTGGGAGACAAGAATATGTTCAGTCTAACTTTACCGCCCCATATATTCCCAGGGTCGGGAATGACCATCTCAATGAATGAGTCAACAAATTCTAATTTTCATTGATGACATCTATTTCATTTTTTTTTTTGCAGGAGGGTGGGGATAATATATTTAATTACTCTTAGATTTTTAAACTTAATACGAAACATCAAGACTTTCAACAAATTGTTAGCAAGTTATCATAAGAAAAGAACTTGAACACATTTTACTTGAATAAACAGAAATACAAGTACAATGTGTATGCAGATTTATGATATTTGAAAAAAAAATGTTATTGATTTTGTTAAGAAGCCTTGGCTAAGTAAAGGATTAATTTAATAGCTTTAACTTTCGTATATTGTCTTGGAATGAATAAAAAATATAAGTATCATTTGGAAAAATCTGTAACTTGTGAAAGATATACCGAATGTCACTAGTCATGCCCGTGGAAACAGTTTCAAAAGAATATGCCAGGGAAGGGAAGGGGCACCCCCCCAAAAAAAAATCTTAATGACCAAAAATTGTGACGACCAACTTCCGATTATTTGACAATAAAAGAAGCTTCTCCTCTGTCCAAGTACCAGAATTTTTGTGTATATGTGTGTGGGGTGGGGGTCGTAGTTTTGGGGGATGCAAGGTAAGGTAAAATTTAATATAGCAAAAGCCATACAAAGATAAAAATACGGGCTTTGTTTACACTGAAATGTAATTCCTGCCAGGCTAGTTCATCTTCTGTAGAATTTTTTTAATCATATAATATATTCCATTTTATATCTTGATGAAGCATATAATGTGACTTCTATCCTCGTCCTCACCGTCACTAGAAACAAACTATAATGGTTGTATCGACCCTTTCATAGAAAGTAAATGGATTGATACGTATTATATGATGACTTAGAAAGTAGCATATGAAGGTAAGGCGGACATGTTTGCATAGAAATTGCATGGAATAGGAAGTATATTGACACCATTTACCTTTTTTTCTTTCTCAATAGAGAATTAAAGTGTGTGAATTTATTATTTTTTTAATTCTGTTTATGTTCATTAAATAATATAAAGTTGACAAGCCGACTTGCACATTTTATCAGAAAATATTGAACGTGATGAAATCAAAAGAAGTGAATTCTTCACATTTTATGAATTGATGAGTTTGAAAAGTAATCTGATTTTTACATTTTCTGCTTGGTTATGTGTTTAGTCTCCGTAACCTCTCCCATCAAAATTTTACGCCTTTTATCATAACAATAATTTAGTAAGGAGCAGTCAGTTCTATTAACTGTGAAAACGTAGTAATTTGTCTACTTGATCATGACCAATGTACATTTAAATGTTTTTCCCCGCGCCTCTATATAATTAACACAAATTGGGTGTAATTTGATATACCAAAAAACACAGAGTTAAGTTGATTTAAAATGGAGAAAAAATACATGTCAAGTTATTCGTTTTGTGCTCACTTCTAAGGTCTTTTTAATTCATTTCAGAATCCTATAACTTTAGAAGAATTACACGCTTAGTTTGGACTTTCAGTAAAGCGTGGCATTCTCGACGTTACCTAATTAGCTTCTGAAATTTACACAGCTTCCCTTCACTGTTGAAATATAGATATGATAGAAATACGGCCGAATATCAACTGGTGTAGTAAATAGCCAATTAAATGTTTTCTCACGGCACAGAGGTGGTACATAAGTCGTCTTATCTTTATCAACAACAATTTTTAGTTCCTATGTTATTACTTTCGTAATCAACGAGAATCTAATAGTATTCTCCATAACGTAGCGCCGAGAAAGTCACGTCCTGCTGAAAATCCAAAGATAGGGTAAAATACTCCTATATGTGTTATGATTAAATCATGTATTTGAACATGATATGTAAATAACAAAATCGTTATGTTTTTGTAATACATGTAATACCTTCCAGATATTATTTCTCTTATTATTTTTTTTAATCCAGTGTTTAGCTATTCAAATTAAAAAGATTTAATATATAATGAAATGCTTCGTATGTACCCATCAAGCTTCTCACAATTCCTGTGTACATATAAATGTACCAGTTCTGCATTACGTTATGTAACTGTGCGACTTTTGACAATATCCTGAAATCTGAGCTTGAGCAACACCTTTTACAAAGGGTGAGTATAATCACCGATAGCAATTATTTCCTTTCAACATTCCAGAGTTAAAGGTATAGGCGATATAGGATTCTTTGATTAAGCTTAATATATACAAGTTATAGTTATTACATTTAAAGTAAATAAAACAATAACGATAAAACTGACGCAACTTTAAATGTTTCTATTGCATAAAATTTTCCATACATAAAACACACATATTTTCTTGACATTTTTTTTTAATTCCGTTCATTCTTTTTAATTTTTTTTTTGTTAGAAATGTATGTAAACTATTTGGTCCAAATACACAGGTAAAATTGTAACATACGTATATGCTTGACACATGTTGTACATGCGTTAAATATATTTTCCAAAACATACGTTTGCAAAAAAAGGGCAATATTTGATCAACATACTATTATGTTTAAAAACATATCTTGATTACATGTTTAACATATGTTCTTCATATGATTTGCATTTGATTCGCATATTTTTATATTCATATGTTTTTTTTATATGTTGAGCATATGATAATTTGCTTATTTCTTCACATTTTTATTCTAATAATACGAATTTTTTTGCATTGCATTTGTAAAATAAATATCAAACGTATCCTTAAAGCTGAACACAACTCATAAATAGGCATACGACATTTTCAAAATCATTATCTACGATACATCAACACCAGGATATACTCTTCAGTTTTGTCACACCTGACTGCTAAATTTAGAAAAGATGCAAGAAATAAAAAAAATCATCCTTTCTGTTTGATTAAAGTTTATTAAAGTTCTATGCAGTAAAATCATACACATTTTTTTTTATTTTAACCTCCGAAATGCTAATTATGACGTCAGTGAATTTGCCTCGGGAAATAGACTTACTCTTGGGGAACTGGAATCTTGCTGACTCCCTCAATGATATACTTTAACTGTTTAATTATACCGATACAAGTGTGATATACTGTATGAAGTTTGTTTAGCTATGCGTCGATCATTACGAGGATCAGCAAGAAGTGTTGATAAGGTTAGGACCTAATGTATCTGTGGATGAAATATTGTACAAGCTGGATAGCATCTATGGTTTAGTTGAGGAGAAAGAATCTTTCCTGGCAAATTTTTACAGTGCCAAACAGCAGGAAATGAATATGTATCTTATAATTGCTGGGATTCCCGTTACAAAAATGGCGCCCAATATAAATGAACCTCAACCCATTTAAAGCGATCCTCCACGTCACAACGTACGACGTCCACGTCACCACGACGATTCATATCACAAGTGGTACAAGGATTCCGGAAGTATCCGATTATTTATGTATTGCGATGTCGACGATGTGAACAATGTAAACAAGAAAAAAGAATGGCAATGTAGACACGACCTCGACTCGATATCGACCAACATTGTGATGTCGACGGTGTGAACGATGTAAACAAGAAAAAAGAAGGGCAATGTACTAGACACAACGTCGACTCGATATCGACCAACATTGCATGTCGACGATGTGAACAATGTAAACAAGAAAAAAGAAAGGCAATGTAGACACGACGTCGACTCGATATCGACCAACATTGCACTGTCGACGATGTGAACAATGTAAACAAGAAAAAAGAAGGGCAATGTACAACACGATGTCGACTCGATATTGACCAACATTGCGATGTCGACGATGTGATCGAAGTAAACAAGAAAATAAGAAAGGCAATGTTGACTCGATGTCGACTCGATATTGACCAACATTGCAATGTAGAGTAGATTTCGACCAACATTGCAATGTCGACGATGTTAAGGATGTAAACAAGAAAAATAAGAAGGGCAAAGTTGACACAATGTCGACTCGATATTGACCAACATTGCGATGTCGACGATGTTAACAATGTAAACAACTGAAAAGGGGAAGGCAATGTTAACAAGACGATATCATTATAATGTTGAACAATGTAATATGCAGAGAGATAAACACAGGTACTACTGTCATGTTGAATAGGTTAAGATTTTAAATGTGATATTTTTACAGCGATGTCGACAATATCGAAAAAAAACATCGTGTACTGGACATACCTCTTATTCGTCGATTTTATGTTTGGTAATAACGGTTGTAAAATTTAGCAATTATTGTATTGTACATATTGCACTGTAACGTTTCACAGCGTAACTTGTATGTCTATACTATTCTGTGTATGATATTTAACAAGTCTCATTTCTTGTTGATCATTCCTGCATGTCATTCTGTATTTGTAGAGATGGCGACCCGTACCAGTCTGTCACATTTACGGTGTTGTATTGTTTATTTGTCTTGTTTGTATTTTTAAATTTACTGTGATATTTGTTCTAACGTTGTTCCGTAGTTTCTTTCAGTTTTCCCATTCTGGACCCCTTCGAACACCCTCTTTGGTACCTCTACATTACCTGTATTTATATACCTGAGTTTAGGCTTTCGCCCTTCTTAAAAACCGGCTTTCCAAGTTGTAACAGCACGAGCTCTGCCTGACCAATTTTTACTGCAAAGTTTTGTTAAGTTAAAGTACTGAGTATATTTTAAAGAGTTATTACAGACACTGACTTCTGAGGTGAGTAACATGTTTATTTACATTTTCTTCTCTGTTTTGTTAATTAAACGGTCCTGGGATAACTTTGTTATTTCAACGTATTTTAATTTAAGTTTATTCGTTTGAATGTTCGTTCATTTGTATAGTTTGTATGTTCTATAAATATCATAGTGAGTAGAGTTAATTGAAAGTATCGGCTCAAGTAAATGTATTGTCGTATTTAGTTTCTTTATGATTCTAAACAGTAAAGTAACAATGTAAGTAAAGTTACTGTGTGTAAGTGTAAGTTACATGAAAAATAATGTAATTATTGAGTAAAAGCATTTAATACAAGTTCAGTAATGCAGCGCTGTGATATTGACCCCATTATTATCCCATTTACGTGTATGGTGGGTTATGTGGGTAATAACTTGTATGTATACGTAGCTTTGAGTATTCAACTGTGTAACTTAATGTGTTTACAATTGTTGTATTATGTAGGTCCGTTATACGTCCTACGTTCTACGTTGGACGTTCTACGTTCTACGTCGTTTTGTGTATGGTGTCAGTGTATGGTGCACAGTGTACGGAGTATGGTGTGATGTAGTAACTTACCGTTGTGTGGACAGACAAGAGCCGGAATACTTTGTACAATGAATTGTCTATATAAATGTGAAAACGTTTTTGAGTTTTTTTTATTATTTGGAAATCACTAGGGAAAGAACCCGCAACAAATGGTGTCAGAAGTGGGATTGACGGAAAACAAGTGGGATTTCTTCAACATGTAAGATCAAAGGAAAACAACAAGCACAATAACGTTGACGATTGGTATCACAACGACACGTGGAATCTCTTGGACTTGTGATAGCTGGTACACGTGGTATGTCTGAATCTCTGGATCATTGTGGTATTCTAGGATCTCTGGAGCATTTGGGATCGAATCAACAGAATTTCCAATGGTATGGGCTATAATTCCATAGAGGCAACCCAACGGACAATCAAGATCCTGGAAGTTATACTGGAAACAGTGCCTGAGGGAACTTTGATCTCTTGAGGGAAACTTTTCTTCATGCTCTGGACTTGAACCAAGAAATTGAACAGAATTCCTAGTGTGCTAGTGTTTGCCTTTATTGTCAAAATTAACATTTGTATTTTTGACTTTTGAATAATTTAAATTCAAGTGAATTTCAAACTTTGAGAATTTTAATTATTTATTGAATTTTGTTTATAAATCAAAGGAAACAGATTTTGTTGAAATATCACTTGTTTAATTTTCATTCAATTGTTTTCACTGTATTTTGTAGATTAGTTGGTGACCTAGTTATTCGGGACCTGGAGGTCAGCAGTTGACGCTGATATTACGAAATTTCCAAATTCAGCACTTCAGTAAGTTGTGTGTCTGTAAGTAATTAGCGTTTTCACATCGCGTATCGTGTAAGTAAATAAAAAGTGCGTGTATAGTCTAGCAACTAAACTCAGGTGTGTAGAGACTAGTATGTGGGGAAATTTCTAATTTCAGTTGTCTTTTATTGTTTGTCTGTATGATTTTGTGTTTTGTAACTTTTGATCATGGCAGAAGCTTTGAAAGAGATTATTGATTACGGAGTATCGTTAGGTTACAAAGAAGATACTCTTAGAGAATTTGTTAGACACCAACAGGATATTCAGAGAGAAGAGCGGCTGGCAGAAAGAGAACGAGTGAAAGAGGAGCTAGAGTACCAGCGGATGAAGGAGAAACATGATAAACAGATGAAGCTGCAGCAATTGACTCATCAACAACAAATGGAAATGCTTCATGAGAAAGAGAAGTTGAAAATAGCAGGGGTTGAGGAGGTAAGTGTTAAGTTCAAAGGTCCAAAAATCCCGGCTTTTGAGGATGGGAAGGATGAAATGGACAGTTATTTACGTAGATTTGAACGATATGCAGAGTTACAAAAGTGGCCAAAAACGTCGTGGGCTATGAGTCTAAGTGCACTCCTTAAAGGTAGGGCTCTCGATATTTATGCATTATTACCAGCAGATGATGCTTTAGATTATGACATGCTAAAGATAGCACTCCTTAAACGTTATGAGCTAACAGAGGATGGATTTAAACACAAGTTCAAATCAGCAAAACCAGAAACGGGTGAGACATTTGTACAATTTTCTGTTAGAATGACTAGTTATTTGCTCAGGTGGCTGAAAATGGCCAAAATAGCAGAAACATTTGAGTCATTATTTGATTTAGTATTACGTGATCAGTTTTTGAATACTTGTAACAGAGATTTGACCTTGTTTCTAAAAGAGAGAACACCAAAGAGTATACAGGAGATGGCTCAATTAGCAGACCAGTATCGAGAAGCAAGGATGACCAACGCTGCGACCCTCAGCAACGTCAAAGGCAACGAATTTCAAACACTTAAGTCAATGCTTTTGAAATCACCTATTCTTAAACTGCCAGATTTATCAAAACAGTTCATTCTTCAGACTGACGCTTCGGATAGGGGAATTGGAGCTGTACTGATGCAGTTTGACGAACATAGTGGTTTAAAACTTCCGGTGGCGTATGCAAGTCGAAAATTGAAAGACAGCGAAAGTAAGTATTCTACAATCGAAAAAGAATGCTTAGCAATTGTTTGGGCAGTTCAAAAGTTCCATCTGTACCTGTATGGACGCGAGTTCCTTATTGAAACAGATCACCAGTCGTTGATTTATTTGAACAAAGCCAAAGTTATCAACGCTAGGATCATGAGGTGGGCTCTTGGTCTTCAATCATATAGATACCGAGTTATCGCCATTAGGGGAAGGGATAATCAAGGAGCAGATTATCTTAGTAGGCAGTGATGACTTACAGTGTCAATTTATGTAAATACGGACTCTTGTTTTTAATCTTTCGTAAATGTGTGTTCTAAAGTATTAGCATACTTTTCCATAAGGGGGAGGTATTGTCACATTTACGGTGTTGTATTGTTTATTTGTCTTGTTTGTATTTTAAATTTACTGTGATATTTGTTCTAACGTTGTTCCGTAGTTTCTTTCAGTTTTCCCATTCTGGACCCCTTCGAACACCCTCTTTGGTACCTCTACATTACCTGTATTTATATACCTGAGTTTAGGCTTTCGCCCTTCTTAAAAACCGGCTTTCCAAGTTGTAACAGCACGAGCTCTGCCTGACCAATTTTTACTGCAAAGTTTTGTTAAGTTAAAGTACTGAGTATATTTTAAAGAGTTATTACAGACACTGACTTCTGAGGTGAGTAACATGTTTATTTACATTTTCTTCTCTGTTTTGTTAATTAAACGGTCCTGGGATAACTTTGTTATTTCAACGTATTTTAATTTAAGTTTATTCGTTTGAATGTTCGTTCATTTGTATAGTTTGTATGTTCTATAAATATCATAGTGAGTAGAGTTAATTGAAAGTATCGGCTCAAGTAAATGTATTGTCGTATTTAGTTTCTTTATGATTCTAAACAGTAAAGTAACAATGTAAGTAAAGTTACTGTGTGTAAGTGTAAGTTACATGAAAAATAATGTAATTATTGAGTAAAAGCATTTAATACAAGTTCAGTAATGCAGCGCTGTGATATTGACCCCATTATTATCCCATTTACGTGTATGGTGGGTTATGTGGGTAATAACTTGTATGTATACGTAGCTTTGAGTATTCAACTGTGTAACTTAATGTGTTTACAATTGTTGTATTATGTAGGTCCGTTATACGTCCTACGTTCTACGTTGGACGTTCTACGTTCTACGTCGTTTTGTGTATGGTGTCAGTGTATGGTGCACAGTGTACGGAGTATGGTGTGATGTAGTAACTTACCGTTGTGTGGACAGACAAGAGCCGGAATACTTTGTACAATGAATTGTCTATATAAATGTGAAAACGTTTTTGAGTTTTTTTTATTATTTGGAAATCACTAGGGAAAGAACCCGCAACACAGTCACATCTCATAGTCTTGAACGCAAGATAGACGTGTAACCTCCTCGGCACTGGAGAGGGGGTGTATGAGCCTCCTCAGCGGCAAGAGACAGTTGTGTATCCCAAACACCGTTTGGGACCATAGACTAAATATATATACCGACATTCGAGGGACACGGAGGGCCACACACTAAAACAGCTTATTTTGTATCATATTTTGGTAATTAAAATGTAAATTTTAAATGTAGAACAAATTTTCTGTTTTTCATAAAAGAGAAGTTTTGGGGTCACTATTCCCAAGGTCATTATTTGACACATTCCAACGGCTCTACCTTCTATCCCAATGGTCATTTTGCCAATGTTTTTTTTTTTTTTTTGTTTTAGTGATACCAGTTTTTAAAATATGATAATGATCACAAAAAGATGCTTCTTACACAAAACACATGCCGCAAAGTACAGATTTATTGTAGTTAAGCTTCGTCACGGAACATTTGCATCGGTGATATTGAATTTTCTTTCCACAATTGTTGAGAAAACTCATTTGTTGTAATTAATTTGTAAATATCATGCCATTCTATAAAGTACTTTTTAAATAAACTCATTCATTAAAGTAAACACTTAGAAGTTTTCTTAAGTGTATGTACGTTGTTAATTTATTTAATACGAAGGAGCAGGGAAGAAGATTTTTAAGGAAAAAGTGCATTTTCACTATATAATCAATAGAGCCCCACCCTAGCACTAAACCCCTGACCCTGGTAGAAGACTCAATAGTCATTACATTCGTGCTAACAGTTTGACTGCTTGATGTCCATGAGAAAAGAAGAAGATTTTTAAATATTGCACTAATTTGAGTGCCTTTGGTCGCATCCCTCAGGCCTCAGAAGACAGGGACCATGAAATTCACAATTTTTGTTTCCTTTCACCCGTAGATGCTTAATGTAAAATTTGGTGGAAATTGGTTGAGTGGTTGCAGAGAAGAAGCTAAAAATGTTCAAATGTTAACACACAACGAACGATGAAGGACACACACGGCAGACGACGAACGAAAACAGATAGCAATTGGTAAATAATACTCATACCTTGCCTTAGACATACAGATGTTTCCATTAAATAGCATAAAAGTTAAATAGCAAGAAAAATGTATTTCTTGCATATCTGAATAGTTGCAAAATCTGTCTTTTCCTCTATGCATTTGTACCGAGCAGTTGAATTTATGATGCCTTAAATACAACTCCTCTGACAGTAATTACAGTACATGTCAAGACCTTGCAAGGTTCCTCATTAGATTCGTGTTATGTATTGAAAACACTGTTAGCAGAATTAAAATCAAAGGCCTGAAGGGCCCGTGAGTTGACTTGCTTGAGTCAATTGAGCTTTTTTCAAACATCTGGGCACCATACCTTAATATATTCAGTTTATTTTGCATCCTAAGCGATTGAATATTATATGTCTGATCCATGTTTGGTTCATAAATAAAGTGCATATTGCTTTTCCTTTATATATACAGGTTGGCACTAATGGGCTTCCGTATCATTTTGACTGGATTCTATAATGAATTTAAGCACATTGGCTGAAGTGGTCAGTGTTATGGAATAATTAGGTTAAAGATTCCCACAGCAAATCTGAATTCTAAAAATAGATTTTCAACAACAACTAGCTGCAGCTAATGCGAGCAGCAGGTGTTTGTGTTAAGGAGTATTCTAGGTCAATTATAAATAAACTTCAGATGGGAAGAGTAGATCCACCTAACATGCTTGAACATATATTCATACGCAGTAATTGCATGTACAGCGTACAGATATTTAATCAAAAATTTCTTTAAAAGCATGAAGGCATAAATAATGTTACAGTATGAAATTTTATTCAGTTTTTACCTCTTAAGTTTATACAATCACTCAAACCAAAGCATTTTTTGCTAGAACTATTATATTTGGCGTATGGATCACCTTGATGAATGTGTGAGAAATTTTACAGCTCTGAAACGGCTGCGTCAACAGGGAGTAGCTTGCTACGCAAGCCAACTAAAAAACAAGGTGCGTTTGTGAAACACTGTGCCCGCGGCGGTAACAAAGTTCGAAAAAGCTATTCTTAGCATAAAGGTTACAGTCAAGGTCACAAGGTCATTAACCTTGGTGTCGTTTGAAAGCACTTTATTAGTGAAGTAGGCATACCAAATATAAAGTCTCTATCTCCTATCGTTCAAATGCTATACCGAAAGTTCAAAAAATCTATTTTTAGCATATAGGTCACAGTCAAGGTCAAAAGGTCATTGTCCTTGGTGTCAGTTGAAAATGCTTATTTAGTGGAGTATGCATTTTAGATATGAAGTCTCTATCTCGATCTGTTCAAAAGTTATGGTGAAGGTTAAAGTTGATAACAAATAGAATAAAAGTAGGTCAAACTACAAGGTCAAGAGGTCAAATTTGGTGGTACCCAAAGAAAGGTCATATCACAAGTAACACACCTATGAATTATGAAAGCCATAGCCCCAACCACTCAATAGTTATGGGCTAGATTAAAGTTGTGAGACAAACAAACAAACAGACAGACAGACAGACAGACAGGACAAAACAATATACCCCCGATCTCTCGATCAGGGGGCATAAAAATGAATAAACTGTAGTAAATATGCTGATGATCATTTTTATCATGACAAAATATAAAACAAATGTGCAATAAAGAATGACCTAAACTTCATCACAGGTGCGTCTATGTACAACGTATTCGTGCATAACTGCTGGTTGATTAAGACTATTTAATTGATGATGTCATTTATTTATTTTTTTTTTTTGGAATTGAAGAAAAATAATTTAGCCAAAATGTAATGATGAAACAAAATGCATAAAACTAGTTTGAAGAAGCACATATTGTTCGTGCATTTTTTTCTCGATACAGTTCATAGTAGAATTACTTTTAGTATATGTACAGTGTACTAAGGTATGCTATTTTATTTAATCATCTTATTATTTTCTTAAAGTAAACAGGTTTTATAATGCACACATTACAACCACCCTTTCCTTTGTCATCTTGATAAAATCATTGAATTGACAATAAACGTAGTATAAGTTATAAACAATTGATATGGCAATATTAAAAGAAATATATTGTAATAGCTCTACATGCAGTTTTTCCTGGGTGCAATAACACTGATTAATATTTATTTTTTAATAACTATATAATGCGTTAATAATAACATAAGCTTTTATACAATGTACCATGAAGACATAAAACCCGAGAATACATGTAATAACAATTAAGAATGTTACAAAAAGATATAAAAAATTCTTTCAGCATTGAAACTGTACATTTTATGAAGTTCAAACTTTTTTCAATTTTATTTTGCTATTAGTCTTAAAATATAACAACACAAGTCATGCGTCATTTTTGCATTTGCCGGCATGAAATTTCAGTATTTGTGATTTATCTTCTAAGGTTACTATTCATTGTGTATACAACTTTTGACAAAGATAACAACTTGCATTTTCTGTAAATTATGTTCATAACATCTATGTTCTTGGTGAAATATGTTCACAATACATGTATTTTTCTTGAGAAAAAAACGGGCAACGAGCCCTATATCATACATATATAACAGCTTTTCAACAATTGAATATGGTTCGCTTTAAAACCATAGGCCACGGGGAATCCATAATTTTGAGTGCAAATTCTAGAGAGAGACGCTCCCCCCCCCCCCCAAAAAAAAAAAAAAATCAATCAGTTTAGCCTCGACTCAGCCCCAAAACCCCTGAAACAAAAACCAAGAAATTCAGAATTTTAGAGCATGCTACCTTGATTATCATAACAATGCATAACAATGCATTCTGTTTCCTAACCTAATATCAAGCATCAGGGGATATGATTTTTATAAAGAAATGGTGCATTTTCATTGTACGAGGGTTGTTCGAAAAGTTCGTGGACCACTGCCATATCTTTTTTTATTTGACGTCATATGTTATCCAAATTTGGTAGAAATATTTTAACAATAAATCCAAATGATATGTATTAATTTTGACAACGTATTACGATTAATCAAAATCTTATCCAGATTTTAAAATTGCAAAAACGGGATCGCGGAGCATGTCAAAATTAAATGTGTTTCAGATAATACAATAAATAATGTCCATAGTCATATTTTCTGTAAACTGGAGGAAAAATGAAAAACTACCTAGAAATTCAAATTAAAAATTGTTATATCGATACGTGTACCAATTGATGGTTTTATATTATGCTTTGTTGAAAAGAAATCAACTTGAGAAGTTAAAGTTGTACTTATTGAAAACGACAAAAATTATGACCTTTTAGAACGTCACTGAGCAGCAATTACCGAAGAAATTTTGTGTTTTTCTCAGACAAAATCCTGAATAGACTTTAAAAATGTTAAAGGAATCGAGAAAATATGTCACAAGCGAGTTGTGCATGTATTTACAAATAGTACAGGAAATATTTGAGTGACAGGGACTCTATATCGGATGAGGATGACCTGTGAAGAAACGGTTTTACTGTAAACATCTGAACAAAACTTTAAAATTTGAAACGTAAATTAAAGACACAGGCGCTTCAGAGTTGCTTTTCCTGAGAAAGCAGAGTTAAGTACTAAAAGAAATTAAAACCTAAACAAAAGAAAATTATACAATATGAGATCAATTCTTAAAAACTAAATGTCAAGAATTAGAAAAATAATTTAATATATTGGCAATGGATTATTATGTGTGAAATGTATAGGTACAGTGTATAGTATCTATTATAAATTTTAAACACTATGTCTTGACGTTACATTGCCGTTTTGTGTGCTCCACGGGTACAAAACATGCTGATTTTAAAAGGAAGTAAATTTATTTGTGTTAAAGCTGCACAGTGAGTCAAAATCATACCGTAATTTTAAGATATCTGTAGTATACAGAGAAAGACTTATAAAAATTATATGTATTTAGCAAATATATGACAATTAAACTGCAAGAATTGACTGCACAATATAAGTGCCGGAAAAATAAAGGTTGTATCTACCGTTTCGTTGTTTCGTATATGCCAAGGTCACGCAACTCTTATTTTCACCTCAAACTTGTAAACAACATTCAACTGGAGCATGCAAAGGTGAGAAATATGTCCTAACAACTTTTTAAAAAAGATTCAATCAAATTTTTTGGTCTTCTTTCATTCATTTGTGGATTCCTGAGACCATGGTAACTATGGAAACTTATTCAACACTTTTCTGCGCACGCGTACAATAGGGAGGAAGAAGTGCCAGGGTATTTCGCAATATTTTCGTTCTGGGGCAGACAGAAATTATTTTTACTTTTTTTTTCCCCCATAAAAATATAAATTTTTAGGTTCTGAAACATGTAATTTTCTGAAAGTGAATACTTTTAGGAATTGAACCAAATTTACAGAGGTCATGCGAAAATTCTACATTTTTCAATTTCCCCCTATGTGCGTCACTGTGCCACTTTAAATCAAATGGAATGAAACTTCACATATCAACAAAGCAAATATTTTTACATATTATAATGTGCTTGTTTTGAATTTCCAGTGAGTTATATAACGAAGATGGACATCGTCCGCGAACTTTTCGAACAACCCTCGTACTTAACAAAACCCCCTTTAAGCCCAAGAATACCTTACCCTGGTGCTAATTATTTCACAATTTTGATAGAGGGCTAAATGTTTACTAATTTCATGCTAACACTTTGGCTGTTTGATGTCAATAAGTGAAGAAGACTTTAAACCAATGTATTTATTTTTTATGTTATATTTTGTTTTATCGCATATTTAGTCCTTTATCCCGTAGATATAGCTCATTGGATATCGTTTTCGTATCCACACTATGTATTTTTACGTTGCGTGACGTAATGTAAATAAAGAAAAAAAATGTGTTTGATGGAGCGAATGACCAAATTTGTCAAATTTCAATTTAATTGACATATTTTAATAAGTTTTCATTCATGAATTAAAAAAATAGCGCGGAAATATTTTCTTTCTTTGATTTTTGTACGAACTCTTTCATACAGCGTAATATTATTTATTACGTCATTGGGTATGAGGTAAACGAAAAGGTTTGATGAATTAGAAATAAAGACAAAATACACATTTGTGGTGAAAAAAAAAATATGGGATAAAAAGAATCTCCCATGGTTTGTGGTTTGATATGATTTTTATCCAACTCGTTGTGTGTTTTCTATCCCCTCACCAAGACTCGGGGATAGAAAACACAACTCGCTGGATAAAAATCATATCAAACCACAAACCATGAGAAAACCTATTTATATATATCCCACAGGCTGCAGACCGGGAGAAGGGGCAATGCATTGAAAAAAAAATCACAACGCTTATTCCATCAATGATACATGTACAGTGTATATGTCAAATTTGGTTGAAATACGTTAAGCCGTTTTTTTTTTTTATTTTAGAAAAGCTGAAAATATTTGAATGTTAACGCACAACGGACGAATCTCGCCGACGGAAAAAAAACACATAGTCAGAGGTCTCCTGAATAAACTCAGCTGATCTGCAAACGATATAATCATTGTTTTTTTTTTTCTGTACAAAAATTAGAAATAATAGAGGTGGCTGTACAAAAATATCTTAAAAAACATCCCATCTGTTCTGCTGTTGATAAGTAAACTGAACAGGTATACAGACAATCAGGTCTCCTTTCTATATGTAAAAGGTAAGCAGGAATGTTTACATCTCTATAATTATATTGCACTAAGAAGACAGATGTACATCTATTTCATTTTAATATTTTTTGTCTTTTAAGACTGTAGAATTGTTATTTCAGGATTTCCTGTTATGATTTCCAGAGAGGTTTTAGGGCCTCAATGACATCATTTCTCTCTAGAAATGTCAGCGCTCTACACAAATCCTGGCGGCATAGGGTGGGACATTCCTTTCTTGTTTGTAAGAGAGCTTCATATACCCGTTTCTCTATTTTCTGAAAGTTTTCTTCTATCTTTTCAAGACTTCTCTGCCGAAGGCCCAAAAGTCGCACAAAATGAGTGTAATCTTTTGGAAGATATTGAGACAGTATATGGAATTCTTTCTCCGATACCGACAGACTCGGACTCGGAATATCTCTGCATTGAAAATCCGCCATATTGAACGTCCTAACATATTCTGCGGCTCTCCCTTGGTCAGCCTCGTTTAGAATTCTTTCCAACTCATTCAAGTGGTCGATGTTTGGATTTTTACATAACCACTTGTATAGAATTCTAAATACTTGCTCTTCAAAATTTCTTGTGGAAGTGTCTTCCTCGACATCTAAATGCCTCGCCAATAGAAAGCATGTTGTGTCACGCATTTTCTTTGAAACCACATTTAAAATCAGTTCTAAGGCTGAAACATAAAAATGCAAATTAAACTTATAAACATTTATTGAGTTATGCTTTGTTCTTAATGCTTTGTTCTTTGATATAACGTGGTTACAACCTCTTTACTCAACAATTTCTGATCTTCGAATACTCATGGTAAGAGATCACCAGGAATTGTAAAACAATAAAGCAGGGGGTGAAGTATTTCACATTATATATTCACGAGCTTCTTTCATCTGTCACCATTTCTACAATTATTCTATAGACATTTTGTCTCATGTAGTTCATCAACAAGATTGCATGCTACATATTTTATCAATTGTTCTGATACATTACATTTAGTATCTAAATAAACAAAAATATATAATAAAAACAATAATGATAAAAAATTGATCAAGCAGTTTAAATCACTTCCAACACAAGTATTGTAATGAAACCGGATTTGTTTGTGTGCTATTTCCAATCAAGAGGCTGATGAGCCACACCACTCGCCAAGGTAACAATTTGGTCCTGTGGTTCTGCACCAATTTGACGTCTTGTAATACTTGTTGTCGTCCCAAACTACCACAATTTGTACAATTTAGAATCTACATTACCCCAGGAATCCTACGTACAAGTTTATGTTATTCTGATTTAGTGGTGCTTGAGAAGAATACTTTTTATATGTGTTCCAAGGTAAAACTTAGATACCATATTGTGGCAACGTCCTATTCTCGACGGACGCGATGTAAACAATTTAGAATCTACAATACCCATATGCTTCCAAATAAATTTGAGCTTTTCTGGCATAGTGGTTCTTGAGAAGAAAATTATTCCTATGTATTTCAATAGTGAAATAAGTTCAATGATCAAATAGTTGAGACATGTTTTCTGGAAGGGTTCTGGTAATATTTTTGAATTTCTTTATTTATAGCATTGAATTATTCATGAGCCCAAAATAAACATACTATTTGCATAATGATGTTTAAGAATACATGTAACTTTTACATTGTAATTAATATTACAAGAAATAATCATTTGAGAAAAATTTCCTCCGTATAAGCATATTGACTTTTGTTCCCTTATAATTTCTTTGAATGATAAAATACAAAATTTGTAAATTGATATTGAATAAAAACTATTTATATTGAGTAAAAGCTTTCTGATTCATTTAGTCAATTTTTAATTTAACATATTATATTTTAAATTTTTTTGGTAATCTAAAATCTGAGTAAAAGCCATCCTTAAGTTGTTCAACAATTAGATCATCAGGGAGATAGCTCTGTCCAAATTTACTTTGTAATACCCCAAAGAGATCTCCTTGAAATTCTTATGATTGATTGATTGTATATTGTTTAATGTCCTTCAAATTTAGACCTATACTCGGCACTCAGGGCCATTGAGCAGTGAGGGTTCTTTATCGTGCCAACGCCTACTGTGACACGGGACCTACGTTTTTAAGGTCATATCCGAAAGACCCGTGACTTTCACTTCTAGTGCCGAGTGTTTGGCGAAAGAACAATCATTACCTTTGTTTACGTCTTAGGTATGACGCGGCGCCGCGATCGACAATCGAACCCGGGCCTCCCGATCACGAAGCGAACGCTCTACCACTAGGCCAACGTGACCGGTAGAAATTCTTAGTGGTGGACTAACAGACTGATCAATCGAACTGTCTTCCAAAAAACAAGAGGAAAGCAATATGCCCTTCTTTCTTCTAGGTAGGTATCTATCTTGCATCGAATAGTATTTCTTCTGTCCAACAAAATAACTGATAATTTTTACATCATGCATTTTTACAATCACGAAAGAAAGGAAGTGCACATTCCCAAGACTCTTTAAAATCTGTATACTGTCTTCTAATGAATACGTTCAATTGACTGAATAGAAAGATACACACCTGAGACATTTTCCTCCTTAGGATCAAGCTTCTTTTGATGCTCCTGTATAAAACGAGACAGAATAAAGAATGGTTATAGAATGTATTTTTGATATCAGTGAGGCTAATTTCCACCTCCTTCAATAAAGAATTCAACAATTATCACCAATAACTATATTTTGCATTCTTTAAATAGGTCAATACATTCAGAATTCTTCATGAAATCATCAATAATATTTTCTTTTATTTTATAGTTATAAATAAAAAAGTTTTAATAAGAAACAATTAATTTCAGAATGTTTTTCTACTTTAATTTTACAAAGTAATCGTTTAATTAATTGATTATATTTTTGTTTAATCAAAGTATAGATTTTATTAAAGCCAAAATAATTTTCTACAGAACCTTTTTCCAATATTTTGTGATATCGTTTGTGTTGATTGGATGCTTTTTACTGGCTGGACAGGACGGACACTGGAAAGTTGCTCTTGTAAACTTAGACTCCTTTATGACAGAACTCTCTTTGCTGTCACAGAATCCAGCAGGTTTGCATTTGAACGCAACATGGAATCCAGAGTTATTCTGAAATGTGTCGGCAAGATTGTTAAGTATACTTTCAATTTTCTGTCTGATCTCGTGACATGCTGAGATATCAACTTCTCCCTCTTCGTCTGTAACAAACACCTGCAGCTGAATCTCTGTTTGAGTCATCCCCATCAGAACGTTATGGCGCTGGTCATGAAACACGAAAACGGCCACAGTCTGGTAAATGCATCCTCTTTCTTCATCTGAAAAAATCTCCCAAGGAATCTGCATGCATGTTGCTACAAGGCGATGGAAAATTTCTACAGGAAGAATATCAAACGTGTAGCAAAGGATGGAGGAGGCAGGGTATGATGAGAAGCAGTCCACTGGAAATTGCATCCTGTTCATACACGGAACATACCATGTTTTTTCACTCATTTTAGCTAAGAGTCCTAACTTCTCCATGTACATCATGATATCCTCTTTGTGCTCAAGGTAACCATTGTTGTTCATTCTCCATATGGCACATAGTAGTGCTTCATCTAATTCTCCAGTTTCATTGAATTTGTCCCATTCTGAGGCAAAATCAAATAAATCTTCTTTGGCATGGTTTTTATCTGTTATGACATTTCTAAAGGCATCTGCAAACCACTGAACATCGAGGATAATAACTCCATTGAGGAACTGGTGATTGAAGTGTATAATTTCTCTGATGTCATGGAAGAACTGCAGCATGGCATCCATATCTTCAATAGTATGGAGCTTTATTCCCTCTGGCAATGTTTCATTGAAAGACTGAAGTTCACCCCTACTCAAAATTTTGCGAATTTTCTTTTCCTGAAAGAATGTTTCAAACATAGCCCATGACTGTGGAAGCTCTTCGCCCCAGTGATCAAGCTTGCACACGACATCAGCAATGGACAGCTTTAGTTTTTCAATGCTTTCATTGTCATGGAATCCGACCGCAAATCGACGTTTCACATCAATATGTTTTTTCAAAGACTTCTTCTTCATGTCAAGAGTCTTCCATACTTCTCGGAAAAATAATTCTTTTTCCTAACGAAAACAAATTCCTTATCTTATTTTGTGCTAACAAATTATTCATAGTAAAATAATATTCATAATCATACAATGATTGTCAATGTTTTGGTCACATAGAGTTTATGAAACATATGTGTACCTGTTATTTTTACGGTAAACATACTTTTTTCCACAGGGTCATATTCCGCGGAATCTCTATTTTGATTAATCCAAGGGTAGACACTACATGCCTTACATTTATCATAAGTATGCTTGGACAAATTTCCGCGAAAAAACCTGTGACCGCATACATAGCGTAAATGAATACCATGTGGAAAAAAGTACTTCTACAGTACATTGAATATTTACAAATTAGAAAAACCACGACAAAGTAATATATCTGAGTACACAATAAATAACAGTATTTAACAATGATACCTTTTCTGTTTTGTTCTCACTATGTGTACCAACCAGGATGACAGGAGCCTTATCACTGCCATATTGATGAATGGACTTCATCCAGAATTCAAGATAATCTGAAAAACAACGACATATTCAACTGTAAGAGTTTTCGAGATAGATAGTCGAGATAGATTTCAGAAAATGAGAAACTCTATATGTTAAAGCCATTTACAAGGCGGGGCATACATGTAACAAACTTATTGCCTTCATTAAGCTGCACAAAAGGGCAAACAAATAAAAAAAAATAATCTTCTTAGGATACAACAGGCCCACGGGCCTTATAGGTCACCTGAGTATTGTGTAACAACTTTCAAACAATTAAAATTGGTAAGTGTTTTACCCCAGAGGCCATGAAATTCACTGTCAAAATTCCCAATTTTGAAAGAGGCACCATTGCTTATCAAAATTATAAACCTAGCATGCTTACTCTATTTGCTTAATACCCAGAGGCAGATCAGAGTAGCTCAGGTGAGCTAAAAAATCAATCTCCTTAGGATACAACAGGCCCACAGTCCTTATAGGTCACCTGAATATTATGTAACAACTTTCAAACAATTAAAATTGGTAAGTGTTTTACCCCATAGGCCATGAAATTCACTGTCACAATTCCCAATTTTGAAAGAGGCACCATTGCTTATCAAAATTATAAACCTAGCATGCTTACTCTATTTGCTTAATACCCAGAGGCAGATCAGAGTAACAAAGAGAAAATGCACTTCCACTTTATAACCAGTTGTGCACCTCACCTCAAAGGAACCACGACCCTAGGGCCACATATTTCCAAATTTTGCAAATTTTATCATAAAATGGTTAATTAATACTAAAGAGCAGGTTTCAAAGCATTATTTTATTTTCAGACTATGCACCCCCCCCCCAACCCAGGGGGCATAAAAAATAACCATTTTGCTAGATGCACCTTTCTTCATCATAAATATTTTTGGCATAAAACCCAGGAGGAAATGAAAAGATTTTCATAGAATTAATGCATTTTTACTATATGATCAATAGTGCCCCAACCTAATACCAGAACCCCTGACCCTGGGGCCATAAAATTCACAATTTTTGAAGTTGCACTCTTGGTTATCATAATTATGTACTTAGTTTATTGAATACCAAGAAGCAGAGAAGAAAATTTTCAAAGAAACAATGCATGTTCACTATTTAATCAATAGAGCCCCACCCTAACACCTGAATCCCTGACCCTGGGCCATAAAATTATTAATATTGAAATAGGCACTCTTGCTCATCATAACTATGCGCTTAGTTTATTTAAGACCCAGAAGAGGAGGAGAAGATTTTCAAAGAAATAATGCATTTTCACTATATTATCAATCAATACTAACGCCCGCCCTAACACCAGAACCCCTGACCCTGTGACCATGAATTTCACAATTTTGGTAGAGGACTCAATGCTCATTACATTCATGCCAACAGTTTACTTGCTTGATGTCCAGGAGTAAAGAAGATTTTTAAATATTGCAATAATTTTGGTCGTTTTGCCCCACCACTCAGGCCCCAGGGTGGCGGGGACCATAAAATTCAGAATTTTTGGTTCCCTTCACCAATAGATCCTGTATACCAAATTTGGTTAAAATTAGTCCAGTGGTTTCAGAGGAGAAGCTAAAAATGTTCAAATGTTAACATACGATTGAAGACGCAGGACGAAAATAGATAGCAATAGGTCACCTGAGTTACTCAGGTGACCTAAAAAGTTTCTAAAGTCTAAAGTTTGAAAACTCAATGGGGCAGATAGTTTCTGAAAATATGAAAAATTTATTATTTCCTTTTTAATATGTCAAGAACATTTATCAATGCAATAAATTTTGATCTGATGCGGTGGTGCTTTTAGGTCATACATGTAATAATCAAAATATTACCTCTGTGTGTCCATCCCCCGTAAACAGAACCTTCCTGACAACACACTTCTTCTCCAACCTTATCATCAAACTTCTTCTCCATATTCAGCACCAGAATGAAGAACGCCCGGGGACTCAAAAAAATCTGGTGTGAGGCATAATATGAACACTGTCCTGCAAAGTCAGTCATGGTTATTTTTTTATCTGGATCTTCTGAAATATCATCTGCACCTATCTGTAAATTTCCAGAAATTTCTGGACTATGACGAATATCTTTTCTTTCCTTCATAACTTCGGCTACATTTTCTGGTGATGTGGCCCCCTGTGGTTCATGGGATGAGGTAGGGTAAATGTCGGTATCATCATGTGATATCGGTCCACTGTTTGATGCTTCAGTCGTACTGCCCTCCTCATCTTCTGGTTCCATCTTCTCCTGTGTTTCCTCATCATCGGCTGCATTTTTTGAATGAGATTCAGGTACACTCTGGTGCAGATCTTTTTTATCAAGTTTAAGTTTGAAGCGTTGTTGTTGGCTTGAAGAATTTGCTGTAAATAAAAATGCATGCACATTTTACACCGTCTCACTTTGTTGTCCCTGTACTTTATGCAAATAGAGATTTATTCTACTTTATATAAATCTACAACTCAAGAAACAAGAGGCCCAAGGGCCTTGAATCGCTCTTCCGATAAATTGTACAATCTATCACATCTATTTGAAGCCTCTAACCCTAAGTATCCTAAGACCCAAGTTGCATCAACTGACAAAGTTTGATGATTCTTAGTCAATTAGGACTGAATTTTTTTAATAATAAAGCTATAAAAACCATAAGTACCGGTACATCACAATGACCTATATTAAGATTGAAGTTTTTTGAGGACTCAAGATGCATTAATAAACAAATATTGAATATTCTAAGCCAATTAGTATTTGAGATATTTAAAAGTAGGTCAACGTGACCTACTTTTTTGTCTACATTCTTTGAAAACCCAAGATGCATCAGCAAACAAAATTAAACCAGTTAGTATCATAGATACTTAAATAAAGCCATAAAATGTCAAAAAAAACGTCACCATGACCTACTTTTTGGACATCATTCTCCGAAAACCCAAGATGCATCAACTTACAAAGTTCGATGATTCTAAGCCAATAAATACCAAAGATACTTAAATAAAGCTATAAAATGTTAAAAGTAGGTCACCATGACCTATTTTTGGGTCGTCACTCTCCAACATCCTAAGACGCACCAACTCACAAAGTTTAGATGATTCTTAGCCGATAAATACTTAAGATACTTAAATAAAGCCATAAAATGTTGAAAGTAGGTCAGAGTGACCTACTTTTTGGACATCATTCTCCGAAAACCCAAGATGCATCAACTTACAAAGTTTGATGATTCTAAGCCATTTAGTACTGTAGATACTTAAATAAAGCCATAAAATGTCAAAAGTAGGTCACAGTGACCTTCTTTTTGGACATCATTCTCCGAAAACCCAAGATGCATCAGCTCACAAAGTTTGATGATTTTAAGCCAATAAATACCTAAGATACTAAAATATAACCATAAAATGTGGCAACTAGGTCACCGTGACCTATATTTTGGTCGAAGTTTTTCAAAATCACAATATACATCTGCAGACCAAGTTTGATGATACTAGGTCTGAAGGTAATCAAAATATGCCTTTTAAACAATTAAAAAAAAAGTGCCTTCAAAATTCAAAAAGTAGGTCACAGTGACCCTTTTTTTCATAAACATGTTTTAAGGTCCAAAGATGCATCAATTTACAAGATTTAATGATTCTAAACCTCTCAGTGTCTGAAATAATTGGATTAAATGTTATAAAAAGAATAAGTCATTAAGTTCAAAAAGTAGGTCATGGTGACCTACTTTTTGGTTGACGTTGTTCAAGGACCCAAAATGCAGCAACTGACAAAGTTCGATGATCATCGGCGTTAAAGTGCCCGAAATATGCCTTCAAATTAATTTGAAAACAAATGCTTACAAAATTTAAAAAGTAGGTGACCGTGACCTACTTTTGAGTTAAGATGATGTGAAGTCCTGAGATGCATCAACTTACAAGATTTTATGATCCTAGTCCTAATAGTAAGCAAAATATAAACGTTTTTATTATTTGTAAATTTAGGTCAACTTTGAAGTGACCTTGAGACCACGCCCTTTGCCCCAGGGTCATGCCTTGAACAATTTTTAATCTTCAACTTATCCTGATCCTTGTATGTAAGTTTGGTGAAAATCTGTCTAGTGGTTATGGAGAAGAAGATTTTTTAGCAACCAGTACTTTTGGTTTTGTTTTCCTGAATATCTCCCCTTGTTTAAGGGTCCCAACCCTTATTTTAATATAAAGGGTAGCCCTTGAGCCAAGGATATCCTGAAAAATTTGACACTGATTGGTCAAGGGGTTCTTGAGTTTTGGCCCATATTCTATAAAGTTAACGCACACCGCACAAATGGCCATAGCATTAGCTCTTTGAGCCTTTGGCTCAGAAAAGCTAATAAAATCTAGAGGTACTGAGAGTATTTAGCTCACAAAATGACATCCACTAACTGTCCAAACGGGACAAAATACCCCCGCTGGGTTTTTCAGAAGTAAGTTTTTCCATAATAAAGATATGTTTCAAACAGGAATTATTTTTTTTTCAGTGACCTTTAATTTTCCCTAATGACCTTAGATCAAGGTCATGACACACCCTTGGGTCATGGGCAATCTTTGTGTAAAATGAGAACCTACCAAGTTTATCCATAAGAAAGATATGTATCAGACACAATTATGCAATTTTTCTTCCAGTGACATTGAACTCTATTTCTACGTGTCCAGTGTATACGGGTTGACTGCGGAGGGATTTAATCTTTTCCCTGTTCTACCGATTTGATAGCTTATCGATCACTTGTAATGAAGTCATTGATCGTTGGCAGAGCTCACATATTTTGAATAGACCTGATATTTAGCATATCTGAACATACAATGTACATATATGTACATGTGTAATGACTGTGTATCAGTCCACCTGAGATATTGGGGAATACACCACTGAAGTGAAAACTGTCGTTCATTAGAATATAAAATAAAAATTTATTGCGCAACTAAAATTGCCCACCTAAAATTAATAAAAATGCTTTGCTAAAATCAATTCTTATTGGTTAAATTTAAAGGTCATCGATTGTCTAAGTATTTTTTGCTTACCGAAAAATTGTACAATTTCGCTATTAATTAAAGAAAAAAAAAAACAAAAACAAAAAAACAACATTTTTTTCATTATTTTCTAAAAGAGAATGCACCTATATTCTTAAAAAAAATAAGTACCGCTGGTTTTTCCCTTTTATTTGATGAAACAAAAATATTCAGTTTACTGGTAAACTCCAATCAAGCCAAAAAATTGAAAATCCTTAACTTTTAGTGTATATAAACAGATACAAAACTTAAGCTTTATATTTCAATTACGCAGTGTCCTTCAATGAAATTAATAAAATGACAATTTTTAAATCACTTTATTACATGTATTATTAATTAATTCAATATTAAAACGATAATTACACCAATGCAAGTGCACTATCGTAACTTTTTATTTTGATGTAAGTGTACATGTACTGGTGTCAAAGCAATGATATTGCAATTCTCGTAATATTGTTAGACACGAAATTTCATTGCGTGCAAAGAATGTCTTACTTTCTGTCTCAAACGTGACCATATAAAAATGAAGTGTCCTTTTTAGCGATTAATGTATATGTGTGAGTGTGTGTGCTAGTGGGGGTTGGGGGTTGAGTTGATGTCGGGAGCTGTATTTACTTAACGAAAACCATAACGAAAAATTATCTTGAGTGGTATTAAGGTTAAACACGTCAATAGCCTTTTTGATGCCGTTTCAATAACGAATGAGCTGATACGAAGGGGTAATTTTTACTGTGCCGTGTTCATTTAAAGGAATATAATTAACACGATGCGCCGATCTTTAAAATATTTTACAAACTATAGAATTTGAGCATTGTGTGAAATCCTATTAACGAAAATAAAAATGAAATTTCTTTTATTTTTTTTCAGTCTAAGTAAATATTAAATCCCAGCTAACGAGCTGCTAAAGAGTTTATAATATTGTTTTCAGAGAATCGAAATGAGTTGCATTTTGTAAACATATCTCGCCCTGCCTGGGGTCTGATTTTCTGCCTTTTAGTGGGTTTATTTTCGTGGACTATATAAATAATGGTTTTTAACAACGCAAACTTGGGGGTTTCTTTAACATTTTTAAAGACTGAGAAGATATAAAATTTTTGATTATGCAAATTCAGATTACGTTTTACAATGGAATGAACTGTATGGAAATAAGATACACAATTCAAGATAAAACATAATTAATGGAGTTTCATGAAGAGATTTACTTTTACATTCGACAGCTGACTTTTACATTTTAGTAACTGGAGTTGTTTCTGTTTATATTGTAGAAGTCAGTCGTCGATTGTAAAAGTAAGTCTCTTCATAAACCTCTAATAATACACCCTATTCCAAGAGTTACTCAGTAAAACATAAATTTATTGACATGGGATCAGCAATCAATCTTGAAACTAACAAACTAAAAGTTCTGAGCAATGGACTCACTAAATAATACCCCCGCCTCCCATATGAATGTAATGGCAGTATCTATGTTTTGCTATTGGTGTCGGATCAAAATGTAAAATAGGATGAGCACAATGGCAATATGTAATAAAGATTCTGTGAAAGTCTCATCAAATTTTATTGGTATGAGAGGAGTTGTAGATAAGAGAGTAACAGACGGACGGACAGCTAGACGTATAGACAGACGGACGGAGGGACATCCCGATCATTATATACCCTCCCGCTTTAAAAGGGTTTATAATAAAAATGCAAGTTTAGACTAAAAATAAAAAATATATGTACTATATTTTTTAATCAATATCTTATTATGTAAAGCCAGTTTACGTACATACGTACTTTATTGACTGACATAATAATAATAAGTTCGATCTTGTTTAGAGTAATAAAATGCTTATTCCTGGTGACATTCACCTAGAAGTCATGAAGAACATTTTTTTTATGTTGTTATATTTAAAGGAACTCCCGATAACGCAAACTGTAAAAGGCTTTTATTGGTTTATCTTAAAGTCTAGTGTATAAGTTTTTCATTCTGATTTAATGTTAATGTTTAGTTCCCCATACAGAAAGTTCTGATGTGTGTTTTTCCAAATTATTTAACAATCTTTAATTGTCAACGAATGATAAAAAGTCTACTGCTCAGTGACATACAATATGTATAAGTGTAAATAAATAAATAAATAAATAAATAAATAAATAAATAACCCAACTACATTAATTTGATGAGCCACATTTTATTACTAGTATCCATTTTCTTTATGGAATGAATACAACTTCTTTCTCTATAGAAGATCTAATTTTTCCCGTGTATATGGGTATTTATGTCCACTTTTGGTAGAAATCTTAGCCTTTCCCCTTGTGTAGGGACATTTTCATCCACTATGAGAGGAGATCTTACATGTTTGTCCCCCACTCAGTATACCGGCTTGGTTGTCGACTTCGCAGGCACTTGGTTCAAGCGGAGGTATAATAATGGAAAACCATTGTAAAAGTGACATATGTCATGTAAATAGTAAAAATTGAAATTTTTTAATTGTAAACCAGGGAAAATCTCAGAAGTGTTCATTTATATTAACAAAAACAGTCAAAATTGTTTGTTATGAAATGCTGATTATTTAAGGAATCACTGTCTAGTTAGTATAGTATGCCAGGGCATCAACAATAGTGGGAAACATGGAATAATTTGAATAACGGGCGAAGCCCGTTATGCATAAATTATCCCATGTTTCCCACTATTGTTGACGTCCCTGGCATACTATACTAACTAGACAGTGATTCCTTATATTTCCATTTTATTGTGAAATAAAATTGTAGATTTAAACTTTTAAAATGCAGACATAGATTTAAAATACCACGAGGATTCCCATCCCAATTTCAATAGTCCTAGCCCACTGACGTCAAACACAACGGCAGCCGCACGAAATTTTCATGCATATTTAGCCTCCTTTGCGTCAGATTCAGAGTCAGATGCGCACGAGATTTGCGTGCATACTAGGCCTCCTTAGCTCCTGACCTATCGACCTGCCTTATTTACATTCCGGCAGAATTATCAGGAAATCAACTCTGCTAACTTTCAAAGGGTTATCATAGAGAAAAAATTTAGAAATGGAAATATTTTTCTATACACTTTACCGTAAAAGAAAAGTTTTTTTTTAGAAAACACATCCCTTTATTAAAACTAGGTTTTTGCTATCCAGTAAAACTACTTATTAGATGGGATATGTAAACACACTAACAAAGAGTATAAATATTATTTTATCAACTGCCCATCGTATAATGTTGAAAGAAACATATTGGTAAAAAAATTAAATGATATTGATGTTGTTTTTGAACTCGACGCTCTACTAAGAGGAAAATCTCAATACTCTTACCAAACAAATTGTAAAATATTTTCATATGTACAAGAATTTATTAAATCTTCTAAAAGACTAAATTAAGGACACTGTTATATTAAATATTCTTATGACTATTAAATGCATAATTTTTTTTAAAATATTTGTATTATTTTTAAGCTGGAACAGTATGTAAATGATATGCATACAGTTAGGGGGTTGTTTTTTTTTTTTTGAGATATAATATTGATAAATAATACTTTATTGTGAATCTTTATTTTTCATTATAATTTTATTGATTATCATGTTCATGTATTATTTACTACTAATTTGTATCTTGACCAATTATTAAAGGAGAGGGTTTACATAGGCATTGCCTGTTGCCCAATCCTGATTGAATTATACTCAATAAAAATAAGTTTAAAGTATAAAGAGTATAAATAGCCTTTTAATCAATTGATCGATTTATACAAAGGTCGTCATCGAGGCTTTTTGAAACTTCAATTTATCTTTGACAAATTTCATTAAAATCATGCTCTCTCTGTTTTTTAACAAACATGTCTATGCTCATCAAATTTTGCAACATTTTAAAACACGAGTGATTAATGTACATGTGGAATATGTATAGGGAGAAGAAACACGAATTATTGGTGTTAATTGCTATGAATTGGGTTTAATGTACGAGTAGAGCTCCATTCAGTAAATTTGTAAAGCCGCAGCCTTAGTCTTGTAAGGAATTATGTGCAACAATTATATTAACCGCGTATAATGAACCGTTTTAAATGTTTGTATTTCTTGTTTAAATAAAGTTTTAAAACTATGTTAAAATATGATATACAGTAAATAAAGCAAACAAACATTTTAAGTCATAATATATGTTTGTTAATATATAATAAGAAATATATAAAAGATACGCAAAAAATATATTTTTAACCAAAGATGTAGTTTTTATCTATGTACATCTAAGGTAAAAATATATTCCTCATTCATCTGTGAATTGTCAATTGTCTGGGATGGTTGCTCTTTATCTGATGTAGAAAAACTTGAAAAAGTACAATTAATGGCTGCTAGAATAGTTACTGGTCTTCCTATATTAGCTTCAAGAGAATCACTCTATTTTGAAACAGGATGGGTACCTTTGAAAAACCGTCGTTACCAATCTAAAATGATTACAATGTTCAAAATTAATAATTGTAATGTACCGGAATATATACAAGATATAGTCCCAAAGAAACGAGAACACACATCAAGATACAATACACGAAATAAGGATCAATTAACTATCCCAAGGGGAAGGTTAGAAATATTTAACAAATCGTTTGTACCTGATGCAGTCAAAAAATGGAATTTATTGAATACAGATACAAGGGAAGCCATCTCAGTCAATTCTTTTCGTAAGATTATAAGTGATAATAATCCTAAAGCACCATCATATTTTTTGTTTGGTAAACGTATTAACAACATTATTCATACTAAATTAAGGCACAATTGTGTATTGAACCAAGACTTATTCAAACGTAATATCATTGATAATCCCTATTGCTCTTGTGGTAAACAGGAAGATGCCTATCATTTTTTCTTTGTTTGTAAAAAATACTGTAATGCTCGAAGTAATCTTTTTGACTATCTTTT
>PRKT01000198.1:0-16674 GCA_003671525.1 Saccostrea glomerata
TAATTTTCATCCTAAAATTAGGGTGTTGCGTTTCCATTGACGGTGAGTATATTTTAGAATCATAAAATGTCATAAAACTTTCCCATTTCCTTTCGTATAAAAATTTCTTTGCATCAATTTATTATGATCTATGATATTTCCAGCATTATGGAGGAACCTTCACAAGACCTCACCACAATGGACATGGTAATAAATTTCTGAAATTCTCTATCATCTTCTGCATACTCTTTGTTCAATGGTATTTGTTAAATATACTTTGTAAAAATTGTACATGTACATGTTTACAGTTATTTACAACTTTTTACTCTGAAATGCACTGTTACAACCCAGCTCAATGTTATGTCATTGTAGTCAGTATTGACGGCCAGCCATGCTAAAATGCAGGAATTGTCCATGAGTGAAGACAGAACAGCCCGACTCAAGTCTGCGTTTATTGCCACCATGAGGGGAAATATTGTAAGTCAATATATTGTAATTAGGGATGTCAACGAATATTCGAATATTCATTCGATGAGTTTATATTCGAATATAAATTTATGATTCGAATATTCATTTTAAAGTGTAAAAGCATTAAAAAGAGAAAAAAACCTGGCAAGTTCAAATAAAAATTAAATTAACTTTGTACAAAATGAAAAGACACTGACCTCTTGGATTATCTTAAAGGTGTGAAGAGTGTATCTATTAGAGTAATTTTATTCATTTTTTCACTTAATTAGTTGTATAAAGGTGTCCAGTACTTACAATCATCTTGTATTGTTGTTAGGACACAGTTTTAAAGTAATCACGTGGATCCCTTGTTTATATAAATATTAAAAATCATTATCATGAAATTAATTGGCCAGAATTAATGTTTTTAATATTTCTCTGTTCTGCCTGATATAATTGTAGGAGTTATCAGTGAATACTTTAGTAAGACAATCAATTAATCTGAAACATACTAAAGAAACTTCTGAATTAAAAAAAAAACTTTCATTTTGGATTTATATTCTTTCTATATTTGATAATTAGAAAAAAAATAATTGAGGTGTATTTATCAAGCTCTACATGAGTTCTTATTCTAAAATAATGGCATAAAACCTATACTGCTTGACAGGAGAGTGAAGATATATATTTTATATGCAAGATGTATTTATTGTATCGAATATTCGAATATATTCGAATACTTCTATCGAATATTCGAATATCAATTACTGACAATTTTGACATCCCTAATTGTAATGCAACATTAAATTATTGTTTTATGTCAGTGAACATGTAAACATCAGCAAAATATATATTCTTATTAGGGCCCCGCAAGGATTTGCGGGTGCCCTATAGTAATCACTCTGTCTGTCCGTCTGTCCCTCTTCCGTCCACAAATTTTCTGTTTTTTTCTAATAACTTTTTTTATGGTTGCCCAATCCAGTTCAAATTTGGTATGGTAGTTCAGTAGGCAGAAATACATATTTTGATGCCAAGTTTGGTTCTCAATGTCTTCTGGTTTGGAGCTGGGGTGGTGGGGTAGATTCCTTAACTATGCATAAGAATGAATGGGCAACTTTTTTTATGGTTGCCCAATCAAGTACAAATTTGGTATGGTAGTTCAGTTGGCAGAAATACATATTTTGATGCTAAGTTTGGTTCTCTATGTCCCCTGGTTTGGAGCTGGGGTGGTGGGGTAGATTCCTTAACTTAAGAATGCATTGGCAAAGAGAGATAACTGCTGAAGATGTTGGCATTGTAAAATGAATGCTGGCTATGAGTCCATAGGGATTAATTAGCTTTCCTCCTGAAGAAAATCCAGAGCATTATCTTTATCTGTCACATTGAGATGAATTACCACCTCTGTCTGCAAATGAAGTTTGTTTTGAAGTTTAGTCAATTTGGAATGCTATGAACACTGTGAAATGTGGATTTAGATATAAATTTTTATAATTTATTTTTGTTTAATAGTTATAATTTCATTAAATTCTAAAGACAAGAAATAGATTAAAGACAATTTTTTGATTTACTTTTTTCACTTTACGTTAATTAATTTTTAAGGTAGTTTTATAAAAACCCCATTCTATCATTAATACTGAAAAAGTTCTTATTGTAACTTTAGAAGAAAATGATGAGAGAGGTACAATTAATCCTTTGGGATCAATTATCTAGCCTGCTGCAGAAAATTTAGTAGGCTTTTCTTTATCTTTAAGATTAATGAAAACCTTTGTCTGCAACTGCTGTTTATTGAAGTTAAGGTCAAGCCTTCATGATAATTTCATTCATTGAAGGCTGGCATTCTATATAACACAAGCTTCATAATTGTTTAATACATTCAATGTTAAGTTGTTCTTTGCTGCCTAATGTAAATACAAGGATATTATTTTCAGGTTTTTGAATATTCAGGAATTATCTTGAAATTTTAAGAATACAGTTGCTGTTGCTTATTCTTCGTACATTTTTTAATCATTCCATAAGCTGCACCCTTTTAAATCTACCCCATGGCGGGTCCCTTGCTGACTGGTCAGTTTTCTAGTATTATCACTATAATCTAAAGAACATATAGTTATACACTGTGCTGGTGATAGTAATAATTTTGATTGGAGCATTAAAAGGTATAATGATCAGTTAATCAAGGCTCTAGCATCTCAGCAGGGTAAAACCAATATGCTTTTGATTATTAATTTGTTATATCCCATTCTTTAGTCTACATGTACATAATTATAATCATATATTAATAAACAATTAAAGTATATTATTGAGGGTGTGCCTCGGGAAATAGTAGCAGATGGTAATAGCCCTGGTCAAGGGGAACTGAAATCTTGGTAACTCCCTCAATGATGAAGTTTTTGACTGTTTTATGAAACCAATACAAAAGTTTTTAAAAATGGAAAATTTCGAAAGACAGGAAATTAGCTTTCAGAGCAGGGATTAGCTCGGCACTTGACTAACTCAAGGGGATTAGTCCATAAATATATACCAATCAAGAACTAAAATCTTGAGAATTACAAAAAACTGAATAAGCATCCAAAGCAGGGATTTACTCATGTGACTAATGCACAATGCCCATTCACAGTGGTTTCAAGGAAATTATTCACATTTTACAACCTAATTTTTATACTGGAAAAATTCAGTACAGGTATAATAATTATATTATTATAATTATATACAATAGGCTGCGGCCCAGACAACCATTGATGAGTTATTTCCTCCTGATGAAGTGTCCACAGATTTAGATCAGATAGTTGTCTCCCTTGACCGAGATCTCGTGGATGATTTTCCCGCCTCTGATCCACGGTGGGCGGAGACACGACAAGGTGAGAGGTCAAAGGGCAACTGGTCATGAGGCTCATATGGGATCTTTGCCTTTTATATTCATGAGAGATTAACAACCATATATTGTAACTAGTACAAAGAATAATTGATTCGTGGTTGTCTTTATCAGAAACTTGATAATCATTTATTGTTTTAGATGCCACCAGTAGCACTACTTCACTAATCATCATCAATCAGCTGACAGATAAACTCCGCGCTCACGAGTACGTCATCAACTTCCTCAAAAAGATGAGTCTCTGGGAACAGGTGAGGGTCAGGGGAACAGGTGAGGGTCAGGGAATACAAGGATCAAATTGGAGAGTTATTTTGACCATTGGTCCGTAAAGTTAAAGAAATTTAAGTATTTAGGGAGAACTTTTTTTGCCTGGAGGTAGTAGACTTTCTTTGTATTTTATGCCATTTTCAACAAAAGATAATGTTATAACAACTGAGTATTGGGGTTCCTTATCTTTTTTTTTCTAAAGAATGAATTCTTATGAATTGCAGTTGAATCAAGTAACCATAAGGGACACACGGATGCTAACAAGACATGTGATGTGTGAACACGCAGAAAAAGTACAGGCCGCCATTGCACTACGTCAATTACATGGGGAGTAAGTATCTATAAAAATGTCACGTATAAACCCGCAGAAAATGCCTGGGGTGTCTATAAATAGACATGTAATTTATGTAATTTGTGAACAATGAGGGAGTTTCATGTAGTATTTATAAGTAGACATATGTGACTTTTCTATTGCCGCAAATTGAAACCTTCTTTAATGTTTTAACAATATAAAAGAAGTTACTTAGCAAAAAAATGTGTGCTTGATATAAATCAATAGAATAAATACAAATACCTCTATAGGTTTACTGGTATAGTGGATGCAGCCATAAAGAAAGTGTTGGAGATGAGACGAGACATCAACATTTCCCTAAACCTGACCCCTCAGGATTTATTTTACAGAGAGGTATGTACTGATTCTGACCCCACAGGACTTATTTTGCCCCCCTTCGCAGAAGGGAGAGCATATTGCTTTGTTGCTGTCTGTCGGTCGGTCCAGTTAGTTTCCATTCATTTTCCTCACAGCCATTGCATCTACTGATGTGAAATTTGGTATACAGATATATCAGATGAACATCTAGGCCAAGTTTTGTTTGGGGTTCGATCACGGCATTTTTGACAGAGTTATGCCCCCTGGATTTAGAAAAAGTCCTAATTACTTGCATTTTCAGTTCATTTTCTTTGTAGAAGTTGCACAAACTGAATAAAATTTGTATACAGATTTGTCAGATGAATATCTAGGTCAAATTCTGTTTTGGGTAAGATCGCACAATTTTTGAGAGTTACGCCTTTTTGGAATTAGAAAAATTCCAATATGGGGGGGGGGGGGGGAGAATCATTAAATGTATAAATGTATACTGAAGCAAATAAAATATGCCAATATGGATATAAAGGTTTGATTGCTAATTCTTTAGTATGCGTATTGAAGATTATTTATATATGGAATATTTATAACTAATATTATATTTAAATTGATGCCGTGCGTGAAGCATTTGTACATTGCCCTTTTTATAAAGTTAACATTTTAGCATCATTCTACATACAATGTACATGTAGGTACTTACTGTATTTCTCCATTATCTCATTATCTGACTATAATACCTACCTAGTATGTTGCTGTCTATTTCTCCATTTTCTGACAATAAATACCTACCTAGTATGTTGCTGTCTATTATTTCTCCATTTTCTGACTATAAATACCTACCTAGTATGTTGCTGTCTGTTTCTCCATTACTGACTATAAATACCTACCTAGTATGTTGCTGTCTATTTCTCTATTATCTGACTATAAATACCTACCTAGTATGTTGATGCCTATTATTTCTCCATTTTCTGACTATAAATACCTACCTAGTATGTTGCTGTCTGTTTCTCCATTACTGACTATAAATACCTACCTAGTATGTTGCTGTCTATTTCTCCATTATCTGACTATAAATACCTACCTAGTATATTGCTGTCTATTTCTCCATTATCTGACTATAAATACCTACCTAGTATGTTGCTGTCTATTATTTCTCCATTTTCTGACTATAAATACCTACCTAGTATGTTGCTGTCTATTTCTCCATTATCTGACTATAAATCCCTACCAAGTATGTTGCTGTCTATTTCTCCATTATCTGATTATAAACCTATCTAGCATATTGTTGTCTATTTCTCCATTATTTGACTATAAATATCTATCTAGTATGTAGAGGTCTATTTCTCCATTATCTGACTATAAATACCTACGTAGTATGTTGCTGTCTATTTCTCCATTATCTGACTACTAATACCTACCAAGTATGTTTCTATACCTATATATATTTTTAGGATTTTTTGGTATTATGCTAAAACTTGTTGCGGCACAGTTCTGCAAGTTTGCTGTCCACTTAATAGCTGCAAACTACTGCAAGTGTAAATGTAGCTGGATATACCCAAAGATGGTTTTATTATGAAAATCATTATGGAACAGTTTTCAAGTGTTGTAACCGTTCACGGTAGCTCAGTCAGTAAAGCGCTCGCTCCGTGATCAGAAGGTCGTGAGTTTGTATCTGGACCGCGACTGACCCAGTCGATAAAATGGGTATCAACTGTTCCTTCACCAAGCGCTCGGCACTTTGAAGTGAAAGTTGCGGGTCCTTCGGATGAGACCTTAAGAACCGAGGCCGTTGGTGAGAGGAGGGCAGGCGGGACGAAAGTACAAATTGGCCTTGCCCTTGTAATAATTTTTCAAAATTGACAAGTGTGAGGTTATCATTAATTAATAAAAATAATATTGAATTTATTTTAATGGAGTTTGAGAGTATAGAGTTTTAGATATAATGAAGAATTATTAATTAAAACATTTATTTTTTCAGGGTTTTGCCAATTTCCTATACACATGGTACATGAAGGAAGGTAGGTAGCATAACTCTAATGACTAAATATAAAACTTGAACAGGTAGGAAGATATTTATACATATTTGATATTTATAAAATTTCACATGTATGTGATTCGTTAATGTTTGTATACACAGGTAAGAGAGGAAAGCTCCTGGCTTTACCAATCAGTCAACAGAGAGAACTGGGTAGATTTCTACAAAAGGAGGACATTAAATCTCTAAGCTGGCTCCACAATATACAGACCAACAACTTCTCTAAGGTAAATCACACCTTTACATTAAATCTCTTAGCTGACTCCATAATATACAGACCAGCAACTTTTCTAATGTAAACCATACCTCTACATTAAATCTCTTAGCTGACTCCATGATATTTAGACCAACAACTTCTCTAAGGTAAACCATACCTCTACATTAAATCTCTTAGCTGGCTCCACAATATACAGACCAACAACTTCTCTAAGGTAAACCATACCTCTACATTAAATCTCTTAGCTGGCTCCACAATATACAGACAAACAACTTCTCTAAGGTAAACCATACCTCTACAATAAATCTCTTAGCTGGCTCCACAATATACAGACCAACAACTTCTCTAAGGTAAACCATACCTCTACATTAAATCTCTTAGCTGGCTCCACAATATACAGACCAACAACTTCTCTAAGGTAAACCATACCTCTACATTAAATCTCTTAGCTGGCTCCACAATATACAGACCAACAACTTTTCTAATGTTAACCATACCTCTACATTAAATCTCTTAGCTGACTCCATAATATTTAGACCAACAACTTCTCTAAGGTAAACCATACCTCTACATTAAATCTCTTAGCTGGCTCCACAATATACAGACCAACAACTTCTCTAAGGTAAACCATACCTCTACATTAAATCTCTTAGCTGAATCCATAATATACAGACCAACAACTTCTCTAAGGTAAACCATACCTCTACATTAAATCTCTTAGCTGACAACAACTTCTCTAGGATAAATCATACCTCTACATTAAATCTCTTAGCTGGCTCCATTATATACAGACCAACTTCTCTATGGTAAATCATATCTGGACATCCAATGACCTTTGAATTCAAAGAAACCCATTTGAATCCATTAAATTAATCCTGGAATTTGACCTGCTTAAAAACAAATTGTAACCTTTGCCAAATCTTTAGATAGGTTGGTTTTTCAGCAGATTTTACGGAGTATCCAATATTTGTTTTTATACCTCATATGACGTAGGAGTTAAATCTTAGCAATGTTTTGCCGTAACAGTGCATCAGTATGTCATTGTGTTTTTATGGAAAGTTTGGTCTAGTGTTTTCTTTTATTTTCAGGCCCACACCACTCTTTTAGAGTTGGGCAAAATGGAGCAGGGCTCTCTGGCAAAGAAAAAGGTAAGGTTTTGTTGATAATAAATCATTTTATTGATATCTTATTACACATTTAAACCTGTTCTCTTTTGAAAAAAGGAAATGTTTTCCCCACCTCTTCAATAAACAATAGTGTGCTTATAATAAACAATGATTATAAATAATGAAAGGAAGATAGACTTGTCATTTGTTGATTGCTTTATAAACTTGTAGACAATGTAATCTCAAGTTTAATTTTCATGGACAGGTAAGTGTATAATTATGTAAATGTATTGTGTAGAAGATTGCTTAAGACAAATATTGTTTGATCTTATTATGTTTACATGGACATACATTATCCAATTTATCAGTAAAACACTTCAGTTATATATTGACTGTGTACGTTTTGTGGTTAATAAAACATTTAGTTGGTACATGTATCTTGTTAAGTCAGGAATACTTCTCTTTTGATCCTCCTCCTTTTTTTCTTAAATAAACAAGTGTTTAATAATAAACTGAAAGAAAGATGGACTTGTCATTTAGATGCTATCATGCTTTTTAAACTTGTAGAAAATGTTATCTAAAGTTTAATTTTCTTTTGGACAGGTAGGTGTATAATTATATATACCTGGTATATGTATTGTGTAGAAGATTGCTGAAGACAAAAATTGTTTGATCTTTTTTTTTTTACGTTTACATTTACATGTATATACATTATCAAATTTATCAGTAGAACACCTCAGTTATATGTTAATGTTCCTGACTAACTGAGTAGCCGTACGTTTTGTTTTGTAGACACTGTTAAGTCTGAGTAAATTGGCCGGACTAGCAGCTGACCCAGATAATGGAGAAATAGACAGCAACATACTAGGTTCGTATTTTTAATGAAGTGTATTAGACATTATTCTTACCTCATGGGTTCAGTAAAACATTGAATTCATAAAATGAACCTTTACGATCTTTGATGAAGTCATATGCTCTAATTTCTATTATAATATTCTGTTATAATATCTGGAAGAGGTTACAATTCTTTACCAAAAAAAATAAATAAATAACATTGTTCATAAAATGTACAGTAATTAACTTATTGAAAAGTTACATTTTAGTCCATTTACAAATTAATATAGCAATCCAAAAAACTAGCTTGGTTGAAATTATTTTTGAATGATCCTTAAATACTGAAGTACAGAATTCTGACACAGAAAAAAACATTTTCTTCTTTTGCTTTCCTTGCCTGTAGTATAAAATGAAGTATTTACCATACATGATTGTACAGGATTTATGTTTAAATGTATTTTGCATGTTGTTTATTTCAGACATCAATGAAGAACAAGAATTAATTGCCCATCAGCAGCAGTTACCTGCCCTTGTCATAGAGGTTAACTTATATAACTATTGCTAATTTCCATTATGTTTTTATATTCACCTATTTATGTTCACCTTATATTAATTAACTCACAAATCCAATTTAACAAAAATTGGAATAATGAAATAGTGAATTTTAACAAAAATCACTTTTCTTGTAGAACCTTGGCATGGAGCCAAACAATATGAGAGTTCTCTCCCCTGTACAGCTGATAGAAGTATGTACCGGTGGGGACTTCCACCTTAAGTTCTGTCTCTATTGATAGTAGACCATAAAGAAAAATTGTACAAAACATTTAGTATTCTCTTGCCATTAAATGCTTATAATTGTAAATTTTATTGAATTATTTAAGTTCTTTTCCAGTTATACATCTCAGGAACAAACATTGATGCCACGGAATATGATTTCAAGAAAGCACTGGATCTCTTACAATACATAGACAAGGTAAATGTATAAAAATGCGTGTTTTTGTAGAAGAAAGACTTTAAGAACAGCTAGCTTCCTTTTCCAGTTTAAAGTATTTTCATGAATACCTCTGAAAATATAAGAACAGAGATATTCAAATATGGACAGGAATGGTACCTCTTATTTTTTATGGAAGACTATATTAAATCCTAGAGTTTTCAGCATTTATTTTCTTTCAGACTGACCCATCAATAGACTATGAAAGTCTGAGGATGCACATTTGGGCCCAGTCTATTCTTAGAGACAGGTAATGGCTCAAGTAGAACTATAGAATCATGATACCTGTAAGGTAGTTTAGTTTTTTGCTCCATTTGCCTCAAGTACATGGAGAAATTGAATGGAATTTAATGTCATCTGAGTTTTTCAATCTGACAATAAAGATTTATTTTAAAGGACAAATTTTCATTGCATAAATTATTTTTATACTTTAACAAAATACAATTAAAGAACAAAGTTAGTGTTTTACATTAACAGCTGGCAACAAGATGACTCAGTGGATGTTATGGAGACCATCATGAATACTGTGTTCTTCAAAACAGTGGACCTGGCTTACAAAGAAGGTAGGTTATTATGATGATGTGTTGGTCTTGTAATAAGGCATGTTAATACATGTAATTTTAATAGCTTTTACACAAGGGTTTTTTTTGTGTGTTCATCATTGGAATTTTAATGATTTTGTTTTTGAATTTTCTGTGAAAAAAAATCTTTCTGTAAACAGTTTCTTTACCTGTTGAATATAAGAAACAATAATCTTTTTTTTCTAGAAAGCAATGTTATTATAAAATTGCTGAAAACAATGATTTTTACTGACTTTTATCTTGGGTGAACTACTACTAAGTTTTTTTTTTTTATTCTGATAAATTAAAGTCATTACTTTCTTTATTCAGGAATGAATGTGAAGACCTTTATGCCAGAATTGAGGGCAGTGATAAATTGTGATGAACTTGGAGAACTTAAAGATAATTCTGGTTTTCAGTATTTGATACAAGCTGGATATGAACATATTGGACAAGTGTTATGATTTATATGAACATACTGGACAAGTGTTTTGAATTACATGTATGTAAAGTCAAAGATTAGTCTGCATTGGATACGAGTTTTTATGAACTTATTGAATATGAAGTGTTATGATCCATGTTAAGTGAAAAAGAAGTGTACAGGCAATTTAGTTAATGTGCAAAGTATGGAAAGATAGCTCAGTAATAATGCAATGTGCAGTAGAACTAAGGTGTCAATTGAAATTTTGTAGGAAGGATTTGTTGTAATAAAAGACATGCATTTATTCATTTTCCTGCCTTTTTTTCTTTCATACTCTATAGCAGGTTTCTTATGCAAAATGTGACGGTTATTTCTTGACAAAGGGTTCATTCATATGAGTTCCTCTAAACATGGAGTTCAAACCATTAGCGTAACTTTATATCAGGTATAACATATAAAAGGAGAATCCTTGAGAAACCTTGTTTAAATTTGATAATTATTTGTATTTTGTAAAACCTGCGAAAAATTGTTAATTTTGAGCTTAACCTTTGAAGAGATTGTTGCTTTCTCTATATATACGAGGGTTGATCCAAAAGTAATGTCACAACTTCGATAAAATTTCTCCTAGTCGACGTAAATTAACAAAATTTTACAAGATGGGAGCTATATGTATTTTAAATCAGTCCTGAAAAATTCAAATTAAAATGACATACTTTTTAAAATATCGAATTAAACAGGGTTGCGATTATGGTAGTCGCCGCACCTAAATAACGTCATAAAACGGATATGCGCCGTCACACACTTTTAAAAACGCCTTCTCATCGTTTTATTAAAAAAATGATATTCTCAAAACATTCACATATTTTATTTTCCTTAAGAACAATTGGCACCAATTGTACACTTTATTTATAATTTAATCCTTCATCAAAATACTTTGAACAATACCATAATACAAACTTAAAAGTGTCTCATATCACTCAAACTGCCACTAATCTCTTTTACGACAACGTCGAAGCCATTGAACGTTTCCACCCAACCTCCTATCCTATCTTTCGGTATTTCCGTCCCCAAATGATCATTCATTTACCTATTACCCGCCCAAAATCTCTGAAACCATCTATGAACAAGTCTCTCGTTGACATTCGAATTCTTTCCTCTGCGAGTTTTATTTACCATCATAAACTGTTTCTACTTGTGATTTCCCAATTTTGAAGTAAAAATACATTACAACTCGTTTCGGTGTTTCATTCCATTTTGACATTTCCTTTCTGCAATACATCAGATATAAACAATACCGTTTATGATGAAAAAAAACAAACAATGCTGCCATTTAATTTTTAACTACAGATTAGAAAGTGTCGTAAATTTTGTCTTTTAAAGTACTGGACGGTTAGACGATTTTTTAGATACTTTTTAAAATGTGTTTGTCTTTTTTCATTAACAATATTTACTTTAAAAGGTGACGCGGCGACACCCCCTATGTTTAATGTTTTAAACATCTATAAAATGAATTCAATTGAACATTATTAAATGAAATTTTCAATTTTGATTAGATTTATGTTTATGCATCTTTTAGTGCATTATATTTGATAATATGACGCCAAATATTAAAGATATGGACACAGTGACATTACTTTTGGATCAACCCTCGTAGTTTGCAATTATTATACCCCCCGCAAACGAAGTTTAGGGGGGGGGGGGTATATTGGAATTACCATGTCCGTCTGTCTGTAGACGAGGTTTTGTCCGGACTATTTCTCAGTAAGTATTGGAAGGATTTGTCTGAAAATTTGAATAATAATTCACCATATGAAGGTGTGCACCTGATATTTTCATTTTGATTGGATGATTATTTTGAATTTTACAGGTGTTTTTTCATTTCTATTTTGTGGTTTTGTGCAGACCGTTTCTCGGAAACTATTGCAAGGATTTATATGAAAATTTGTACACTTATTATTAAACCATATGGAGGTGTGCACCTGGAATTTTCAATTTTGTCCGAATAGTCAGTAAATAGGTTTTTTATTATACCGATGCTGACTTTACTTTTGTTAACTTTTGGGAGTCCAGGGTACACACAATTATGATATTCCATATTATACCGATGCTGACTTAATATACATTTATTGACTGAGTTCGAGGGCAACATGCGTTTTGTCGGACCCAAGAACCAAACTGTTTGCCTGAGGCCGTTAGGCCGAAGGCAGACAGTTTGGTTCGAGGGTGCGACAAAACGCATTTTGCCCGAGAACTCTGTCAATAAATGTTTTGTTATACCTTTCATTTCATTTCATTATTTTTTTTTATTACATACATGTACATGTACTTTGTACGTATTCCGTGATGTAACGTCAGGTCTGTCGCTATTTAATACCAACGAATGAAAATGAGATGAAGCTCCGCCCATTCTGTGACGTAAGCGGTCCAACATCTCTCCGAGCGGTCCAACATCTCACTCAGCGGTCCAACATCGATTTTTTTATGCCCGCTCAGCAAAACATTAAAAATGTTAGACTTTTTCCGTATAGATTTGTATAGGAACAAATTTTTAAAGGTATAACAACTTTTGTTATGTCATAATATATACGCAATATATACGCGTCACAATCCGTATAAAACCAGAAGTTTTCCGAGATGAAAAGCGAGGGAAACAGAATGCTGCCGGTGAATAGTTTGATGACTATTTCACCATGGGCAGATAGCACAAAAACTATTTCACAGTAGGGGCTGTTTGGAAAAGATAGCATGTTTATTCGTCATGTTTTTATATTGAACAAATTCACAGAGGTATAATAATAAGTATTATGTTTGGATTACAGAGCATATTAAACATGTTGTAATTTATAAGAGATATCAATTTTTCAGCTGTTTGGATGCCTGCTGGCTACCACCACAAGTTCTCTTGGTCTTCTGTCTCCAGTGCCAGGACAGGTATTAATATCAAGATTTATATCTTATCCATGTAAGCCTTTATGATTTACACACCCTTTCTCAAATGTGAGGCCTGCGGATGTATGAAATATAAGTGAAATGCCCTTGATTTGACCTGGATAACAAATATTATCATTTTTCTTGTAGAACACATTGACCTGCCACGCTCTGAAGGGATCACAAGGAAATTTAATGTTTTCAGGAATCGGGAGACGAATGTCGTCCTTTATATTTGGGGCCTCCACCTTACAACCGTCAGGGGCAGTAAGTCTGTTCTGATTAAATATATAAAATCGGGAGACGAATGTCGTCCTTTATATTCGGGGCCTCCACATTACAACCGTCAGGGGCAGTAAGTCTGTTCTGATTAAATATATATAATCGGGAGACGAATGTCGTCCTTTATATTCTGGGCCTCCACATTACAACCGACAGGGGCACTAAGTCTGTTCTGATTAAATGTATATAATTTGATTTGTTTCCCAGAGGGGAATAAGGCTGGTTTAGCCTACCATGTGAACAGGAAACTCCATTTAGATGATTTGATCATGTAGATGATTCATGCTTTAAGTTCGAGAGAACAGCATAAGTGACATCAAAGCATTTTAATAATAAATATATTTTGATTGAATTACTACTATTATTGGCAATTTAAGCTACTTATTTTTATTGACAGACTGTTCTCTATTTGTAGCCACTGCAGGCCGTTGTGTGTGCATGGGAAATGTGAAGACGAGGATTAGCGGCCATTTTATGTTTTATCTGGGACACAGTTCCAGAAATGGGTCATCTCTCAGCCCGTCATAGAAAAGGTTCCTATAGAGACTGTGTGAATGTGAAATATTATTTAGGAATATTAGAAGCACTAAACAATTCCATGTTTTAATCAGTTACTGTATGGAGGTTGAACTTCACCTGCACTGTAAAATACGGTTATAGCAACAAACGTACATATAATGAATTCAAGCTTACGGTGGAGTTGATTTCATTTGAAAAAGTTTAAATTGTTTTATGAATTTAACGAATATAACTATTTACATTAATTAGATATTAGAATAGTTTTCCTGGCTTTTTGCTGTAAGCATGTTTTAGTGTACAAGAACATGATGAAATTGAATTTTTAAAAAGTTTGAAAACTAGTACTGTAAATGAAGTGCAGCACTTGCTACATGCTTGTAAGAGATATTGATGTAGCAGATCCAGTCTATAACTTTAAAAGATTTAAATACGTTAGATACTTCAGTCACTTTTTTTTTCATTTGCAATTCACAAAAATACATATGCAATATAGACCGTAACATTTGGTGAACAGTTTACATGTATATTGATGTTACATGTACATGTATGTAATACCGTATAAGTGGAAATTTTAGCGATGCGCAAATTTAGCAATTTTTCCTTAAAAATAGATATTTTAGTTTTAGCGAGATGTAATTTTAGCGATTTTAAAATGCTCACTAAAGAAGCTATTACAGATAAAATACAATTGATTTATAGTGATATCTAATTTTAGTGATCTCGGCACCCTCGCTTATAATGCCAAAATTAAATCCTTGCTATAAATTCTGCTTATAGGGTATTTTTTAAATTTTTTTTCCAGCTGTTCTATCAGATTGATGTAGAGAGGATGTTTAGAGAGTTTCTGTCCAAAAAGGTTTGGGTAAGGTCCTAATAAACTCTTGATATACATTACAAGTTAGCTGAAATACGTCATTGCTTTCTGTGACAAAAAGGTTTTCTTGGTTACATATTCTAACTTTCAAAGTTGCTTTTTGTATGAATTTTAATTACAAAAAGGCTTTTGTACTTGATTTCTGTTTGTTTTCTCCATATGTTATGTACACGTAGCTAAGGAAAGCTGCTTTCAATTTTAAAACTACATGTATAGTAATACCTGATAGAAAAATTTACATGCAACAATTCCACGGGGTCAGTTTCATTTCCGTAAGCAACACTTAAATAGATATGATCATTTTCTGTAAAAGGAAAAAGAGTAATATAAAAGATGTAAAATCCAGTTTGTTTTATGTCGTTTAGAACCAGGACTCACGACAGCTGACTTAACAGACATGAAGTCCACTCAGTAAGTCTGAGGATTTCCCTGACATACATGTATAATCAGAAATAATATTTTATTATATACCTTTTTCTGAAAAAGAGGGAGGTATACTGTTTTACTCTTTGCCCATCTGTCTGTCTGTATCTGTAACAAATTTTGTCACAGTTTTCTCAGCAACTACTAATTACAGGTGCCTTGTTTATTACTTGTTCTAATATGCTGACTTTTTTTCTCTATTTTCAGACAAGGTGTTGTATTTCTTGGTGCGGGTGTCAATATGGATGTAGACTTGACTGTACACTTTGGACTGGGTAAGATAGACTTCATTAAGAATTAATCACAAATACTGACTGTGCTCAAAATATGTTTAAACAAAAATGACATAAAACAGACATTCAGTGCTACAAGTTGTATTTAAAATGGTTGCATTTGCACCCAAAATTACGCAATGTTATGATAGCATGCTGTATAATACTGTAGATTCTCTATTTTTTGCTAGTACTTTTGATCTCGAACTGGGTATTTTACGTCAAATCGCGAGGATTATAATTCGCGAATGGACGATTGATCAATATAATTTACAAAGATTACAGCACCATAAAAATTAAAACGAGTAATATTTATTCGCGAGTGACGCCTCTTGCAAAATTACGTGGAAATTAATTCCTCGCATATAATTAGGAATCTACAGTAGTCTACAGGGCATACTGTGTTCAACCTGAGGCCCATCTGGGGTGGTTCTATGAACTAATATTTCATAAGTACAGTAAAATTTGTCTAATCATTAAGAATTAATCATAGAATTGATTGTGCTCAAAGTGATTTAATAAAAATAATATAAACCAGACATTCAGTGTTCAAAGTTGCATCTAAATGGTTGCATGTGCGACCAAAATTATGTAATGTTATGATAGCACGCTGTATGATAGTCTGCAGGACGTGATTTGTTCAACCATAGGGGTGGCTCTATGAACTTATATGTCAAAAGTGGTGTATTAGCAAATTGTTTGGCATTAGTAATAAAGGACATACTAAACATGTACAACTAGATGCTGTCATGAGACAGTAATACCCGCACTAAGGTGTTTGCCTCTAAATACACGCTCCTACATATTGGGCGGCTTTCCAAAGAAATAGTCAAAATAATTCTATAATTTACATGTATTCATCAAATTGAGTATGAAATTCTCAGACCCTGTGACCAATAACTCAGAACCTCTTATATTTATTTTATACATGTTTAATTCATTATATACCAGTCTGAATTTTATTAATGATGTAAATTCATGCACGGATCTGTCGGGGGGGGGGGGGGGGG
>PRKT01000198.1:18728-70167 GCA_003671525.1 Saccostrea glomerata
AGATAGGGACTTCATATTTGGTATGCATACTCCACTAAAAAGGTTCTTTCAAACAACACCAAGGTCAATGACCATGTGACCTTGACTGTGACCTTTATACTTAAAATAGCTTTTTCCACTTTTTGCCATAACCTTTGAACCATAGAAGATAGGGACTTCATATTTGGTATGCATACTGCACTAATTAAGTTCCTTCAAATGACATCAAGGTCAATGACCTTGTGACCTTGACTGTGACCTATATGCTAAAAATAGCTTTTTCCACTTTTTGCCATAACTTTTGAACCATTAGAGATAAGGACTTCATATTTAGTATGCATACTCCACTAATAAAGTTTTTTCAAACAACACCAAGGTCAATGACCATGTGAAGTTAACTGTGACCTTTATACTAAAAATAGCTTTTTCTACTTTTTGCCATAACTTTTGAACCATAGGAGATAGGGACTTCATATTAAGTATGCATACCCCACTAATTAAGTTCTTACAAATAACACCAAGGTCAATGACCTTGTGACCTTGACTGAACTATATGCTAAAAATAGCTTTTTCGAACTTTGTTGACGCCGGGCGCATAGTGTTTCACAAACACATCTTGTTACCCCTTGACGTTGATGTTTTACATAATTTTCAAAATATTTAACTCTCCTAAAAGATTATTAGGCTTCTGAGTAACATTAAGGAAGACTTCAAGGAAAACAGGGCTCTTTGTATGAAAAACGTTATTTTTCAACCCCCATTTGATCCCCTGGGGCAAAATCTTAATTCTGAAACCTTACTGCACATGTACATGACACCACCAACCATCTCCCAAAAGGTGATTAAGCTGCTGAGTAAAATGTAGAAGGAGTTCAGGGAAGACGGGACTTTTTGCACAAAAAACATCATTTTTCGACCCCCATTTGACCCCCCGGGACAAAATCTAAATTTCAAAACCTTACTGCACATCTACATGTCACCACTAATCATCCCACAAAAGATGATTAGGCTGCTAAGTAAAATGTAAGAGGAGTTCAGGGTAGATGGGGCTTTTTACATAAAAAAACGTCATTTTTCGACCCCCATTTGACCCCCGGAGGAAAATTAAAATTCCGAAACCTTACTGCACATCTACATGACACCACCAACCATCCCCCAAAAGGTGATTTGGCTGCTGAGTAAAATGTAGAAGGAGTTCAGGGAAGACGGGATTTTTTGCACAAAAAACGTCATTTTTCGACCCCCATTTGACCCCCCGGGGCAAAATCAAAATTCCGAAACCTTACTGCACATCTACATGTCACCACTAATCATCCCACAAAAGATGATTAGGCTGCTAAGTAAAATGTAAGAGGAATTCAGGGTATATGGGGCTTTTTACATAAAAAATGTCATTTTTCTACCCCCATTTGACCCCCCGGGGCAAAATTAAAATTCCGAAACCTTACTGCACATCTAGATGACACCACCAACCATCCCCCAAAAGGTGATTTGGCTGCTGAGTAAAATGTAGAAGGAGTTCAGGAAAGACGAGAATTTTTGCACAAAAAAAGTCATTTTTTGACCCCCATTTGACCCCCAGGGGCAAAATTAAAATTCCGAAACCTTACTGCACATCTACATGACACCACTAATCATCCCAAAAAAGATGATTAGGCTGCTAAGTAAAATGTAAGAGAAGTTCAGGGAAGATGGGGCTTTTTGCATAAAAAACGTCATTTTTCGACCCCAATTTGATCCCCCGGGGCAAAATCAAAATTCCGAAACCTTACTGCACATCTACATGACACCACCAACCATCTCTTAAAAGATGATTAAGCTACTGTGTAAAATGTAGGAGGAGTTCAGGGAAGAAAAGTGTGACAGACGGACGGACGGACGGACGGACATGAGTAACAACAATATACCCGAACTTTCTTTAGAAAGTGCGGGTATAATGAATGTCATTCCTTGGTTTAATTGTATGCTACGTATCATTGTGTTATTCACTAAATGTTTTCACTATAGCGCGTAAATATTTGTTGATGATGACAAGAAATTCTGAAATGGCAACCCCCCAAAAATTTAACGTCATTCAGCAAACTGGTAGAAAGTCTAACATTACTATAATTACACACTGATGATAAACTGAACATTACTATAATTACACACTGATGTTATTCTAAGACCCCTAAAAAATTAATCAATAATTTCTCAGGCATCGCCACATCAGTTCAGAAAACGGCCGCATTAATGAATTTTATTGATATGTTCAGAAGGGAAATGACTCAATTTTCTATTTTTTCAAGTTGGAAAGGAAAATCGAGTTATTCCCCTGTTCATAAATGCTACAATAGACGTTTTATACCTCACCTAAGCCGAAGGCTCAATTGAGCTATTCTGTTCACATTTTGTCCAGCGTCCGTCTGTCTGTCTGTAAACTTTTCATATTTTTGACTTCTTCTCAAGAACCGCTGGGCCAATTTCAACCAAACTTGCCATAAAGCATCCTCGGGTGAAATGATTTAAGTTTGTTCAAATGAAGGGCCACACCCTCATTCAAGGGGATATAATTTGGAATTAATGTAAATTTGGTTGTATGTTTTAAAAATCTTCTTCTCGAGAACCACTGTGGCAGGAAAGATGAAACTTATGGGGAAACATCCTCAGGTAGTGTAGATTCAAGTTTGTTCAAATCATGAGCCTAAGGGTAGGGCAGGGCCACAATGGCCGACCAAAGTTTTGCATAGAAATATAAAGGAAAATTCTTTAAAAATCTTCTTCTCAAGAATAGCAAAGCCATAATTGATCATATCTATATTGAAGCATCCTCAGGTAGTGTAGGTTGGTTCAAGTTTGTTCAAATCATGACCCCCAGGGGGTAGGGAGGAGCCAAAATACATAGAAAAATATAAGAAATTTCTTTTAAAATCTTCTCGAGAATAAAGAAGCTATACTTGATCATATTTATATGGAAGCATCTTCATGTAGTGTAGATTCAAGTTTGTTCAAATCATGGCCCCAGGGATAGGGCGGGGCCACACTGGCCAACCACATTTTTACACAGAAATATATCTAGGAAAATTCTTTAAAAATCTTCATCTCCAGATTAACAAAGACATGATTGATCATATTTATATGGAAGCATCCACAGGTAGTGTCAATTCAAGTTTGTTCAAATCATTACCCCCGGGGGTAGGGCGGGGCCACAATGGCCAACCAAAGTTTTGCATAAAAATATTTAGAAAAATTCTTTAAAAATCTTCTCAAGAATAGCAAAGCCATTATTGATCTTATTGATATTGAAGCATCCTCAGGTAGTGTAGATTCAAGTTTGTTTCAATTATGATCCCTGTGTGTAGGGCGGGGCCACAATTACAAACCAAAGTTTAACATAGAAATATATAGGAAAATTCTTTAAAAATCTTCCTCTCAAGAATAGCAAAGCCATGATTGGTCATGGAACTACATTTGGATTCAAACTTTTCAATAATAAACTAATTTCTACTTTTCCCTAGTCACAGTGATAAGGTGAGCGATGTGGCGCATTGGCCTCTTGTAGTAGAAAAACAATACATTTCTTATAAGTTTTCTGCATTTTATTAATTATTAACTATTAAATAAATGTTTGTAGTAACATTATTTAAAATTGAATACATATGAAAACCCATTTCAGAGATCAAAAATTAAGAGTTGGTAGATATTATCATTTTATTGAACAGAAGGCTTAAGAAAGAAGTTAAACCTGCTAAAAAAAAAAACCTGCCTGCCGCATTGATTTTTTAAGAGTTTTTTGGTATGAGAAACTGTTGATTAATTTTTTTTTTAGCCTAAGCAATTTTTTTTATTTGCTGTAAATATGATGTTTTTAAATACATGCAACATATCAAAAAGCATTGGTACACTGCATTGTGGCCATTAGTTATCATATTCTACTGTTTCATACAGGTTTTAGTTGATCGTTACACAGCCCTAAAATCAACACATGTATTTAATTTTCTTCACTTGTCTGTTCCCCCGTTGAGCAACAAACAGATTGTCATTTGTATCTGTACACAGTCCCCAGGGATAACTAAGTCCACAGACTATGTAACGGAGAAATTGTCCATCCTGGTCTATGATGTGGACACAGTCATTCTTTTCATCAGCTATAAGGATGTAACTCTGACTGTCTGTGGTGATTCCTTGTGGACTGAATGATTTGTTCTTTGGAACAGGAGTATGTCCAGTGTACCTGAATCTTAATTTCTTGGCCTGATTGACCACCACTACTGCTTTAGCTCCACAGTCAGACACACAGATATCCAGGTTCCTGTTCTCAGTTATGTATCTTTCATAACTACCAGTGGAATAGAGAGGTTTACCTTTATCATCAAACTGAATGGTTTGTTTCTTTGTGGAGCCAGAGTAACGGACAACTTTTGTTTTTGTGTAATCATAACTGTCCATGATAACCAGGAGGTCACCAGAGGAGGTACTACAGACATAGTGAGGTCTCCAGTTCTGTAGCCTGATCACCTGTTCTATCTTCTCATTCTTCACTATGTTCACAGTTCTATCACGGCAATCAGTATAAACTAGATCTCCACTTTTTGTCACTGCTATGTCAGTTGGTGTGCTCCATGACTTGGTTGCTACTGATTTGAGTAGTGATCCCTGATTGATGCTGTAGAGTTTCATGGTTTTGTCATTTCCACTTGTCCAGATTTCTTCATCACTAAGACAGGACACAAGGTAAAATTCTCTATACCCAGTGTCTATGGTGGTGACAGTCTCTGGTTCATCAAGCAGCTGTTTGACTGGAGGAGAGGATCCAGCTTCTGGTGATTTCTGTGTTGACTTCATGCTGTAGCCATCTTTATCTGATGTTAAAGAACTTAATGATAAAGTTCCAAACAGGTTTCTGAGTTTTTTTCCTTGAATTTTTTCTGGAATGAATTTCGATAAGGAGGGGGATAGTTTTTGTGGAAGATTTCTGTATCTATGTACATTTAATGTAACACTTAACAGTTTTGACAAGTCCTGGGTGTTTGTAGCTATTTCAACTGAATTGATTTCATCCTTTATGTCAGACATTGTCTTGTTTATTTCATCCAGATGTTTCTGTAGAGTTTGTAACTGTGTGTTTTTCATCTCATCAACTTCAGCTTTAAGGTTTTTGACAAGTTTGTCAATTTCTCTGTGCCAGTCTTCTCCATGTTTTGTTATGGCTGTTGAGAGATCTCCATATTCCTTTTCTAACTGAATCATTCTGTTTTGTACATCAGAGGCAATGTCCTGGTAGGTGGGATAAATTTTCTCCTTTAATTCAGTTTGTTCTTTGATGACTTTGTCCTTTTTCTCATCCACGACTTTCACGATTTCTGATAACTTATGACCTAAGTGTAGAGCAGATGCTAGACACTTAGGACAAACTGGGATGTCACATTGATTACAGTACATAGTGCATTGTTCTTTGCTATGAGTTGTGCATCCAGGGTAGAGGGGGGTGGATTTCCTGTCCTGAAATTTGACGACCTTGTGGTCCTTGGATCCATCTGTTGAGATGTGTTCTCCCACACAGGCCTTACACAGGTTGACAAGACATGTATCACAGTGCATCTGTACCACAGCGGTCTCACATAGGTTACATCGCATCACGTCCTGGGCACTGGTACGGAGGTCCATGGTTAAACTTTTGACTCTAAAGTAAAGAGTTAATTAGGTTAGAAATGGAGCTAAGTTCGTAAGATTTTGGGAAAAAAAACATAAGATATTTGAATTGTTTCTTTCAGAGGGGCATTTATTTGGCAAATTATACGTTCGATTACAGAGTTTTAAATAAATGTTTATTTTTATTTTTGACCAACAGTAAAATTTAATAGTTCATGGGTTCATGCCCGAGAGTGAGGTTTGATTTCATACATGTGTTGCAAATATATTGATCTTTGGAATGATCTAGTCTCAGGGACAATGATCAAGCAAATGTTTGAATGATAATTAAATATCATCACTTATCGAGGCCTGTACTAAATTATGAATATTGTGGAGTAAAGGAACTGAGATGGCCACAGTAAGAAACTGGTTCATGAAACTTGGAACAGAATGACACATTCTTTTTTCATTGATCTTAAAAATCCTTGGTAACGTTTTGGTTTTCAAAAAATCTTTTTGTATAGCTATAAAACCATGCATTTACTGTTATGTAGTAGGTAAAATTTTTAATTAAAATATCAGAATGTTTAATTAATACATAAACATTACCTGACGTCTAAGACTGCAATGGCTGCCAATTATGTGTTCATGTCACATGACCTAGTTACGACGTATCGACCTGTCAGGTATTGATACTTCCTGGTCTATATATAGCTGATTTAAATCCCGAGCTTCACTGCTTTTAATGATTCCTATCGACAGTAAAAATAATGACACTTTCTCAGCATGAAATAAAAAATTCAAGGTCACTGAAAGAGGATGATACTACCATTCAAACCCCATCCCCCACCTCCATGTCCTTAACCAAAACATTGTCATAAAACAATAACCGTGGTTGGATTGAAATTTGATTCTGCTGACTAATTTCAATTACTTTAGTTAAATAAATAATAACTTTAGTTAATAATTTAGAGTCTAAATTAAATTACCCGAGTCACATCTTAAACATGTAAAATATTTTATGTATTATACAGGATGTAAGATTGGTTATGATAATTTTTTGTATAAATTATGGAGATAATGAACAGTATTCAAGCTCTATGTCGATTTCAACCATACATGTACAAATCTGGGGCAAATAGGGACCTCCAAAAACATCATGGGATTAGGTGCCATGGAGAAATGAGCATCTCCTGTAGACCGGTCACATCCACTGTGTGTGGCTTGTAATGATCAGCAAAAAACCCCCAGAAAAATCTGTAGACAAATCATAGTGCAAATAATGGCTTAACAATATTTTATGTCAGAAAAACAGGTTTTCTACTTGATAATCGATCAGTATATGCTTATGTAAACATTGAAATATGATACACAGATGTAGCAGGTATGGCGCCCATCTTTTACTTATAACATGTTTTGTTTATTTCAGCTTTCTTGGATACAAATATAAACGGAACTCCTAGTGAATTAGAAAGCTTAAGGATTCTGGGATATAAAGACACATACTTGGTAAAACATTCTTAGTTCACTTCTACTAAGCAACACTGGCAAAATGTTCTTTATTTGTAGCCACTGCAGGCGGTTGTGTATGGGAAATGTAAAGATAGGAATGAGCGGCCATTTTATGTTTTATCTGGGAGACAGTTCCAGAAATGGGTCATCTCTCAGTCCGTCATAGAAAAGGTTCTTATTACACTGATTTCATATTAAATGTAATGAGGAAAACTGGATGCACTTACTCATTTTCACGTTTAAACAGTAACAGGTCGTGCTTATACAGTGAAGTATTGTTATAGCGAACACGCATAAAATGAATTCAAGCTTACAGCAAAGTTATTTTCATACCGGAAAGTTTAAAATGATTCATAGATTTAACGAATACAAAAATTACATTTATAACAAATCAAAATAGATTTCCTCGCACTTTGTTGTAAGGATGTTAAGTTATACTGTACATAAACATGATACAACAGGTGGTTTAGTTACAAAAAAGTTTTCAAAATACAATAAAAAGAACCGTAATATACCTGTCAGACATATTGCTGTCATAAATCAAATCCCTAATTTAATTCTAATTAAATTTTAACTGAATTGTTCATTTTGGGCTCATGTATAAGGTTTCAGACATAAAATCTAGGAAATCTGCACAAGAATATCAACTACAGCTTAAAAGAACTCATTAAAACTAAGAAAAGAAACATCATCAAGTGTTAAAACAGTTTTTACATTACACAGAGGATAATGTAAATTCATTTGTCTCTTGGGAATAATGACTGGACATGCATCTAGTTAAAGATAAATTAATGAGTTTGGTGTGGGAAGTTGTTAAGGCATATCTTATCAAGCATGTGATGTCTCCTGGGAATTTGACAGAGAATTAAGGATCTCTCTTCTCCAATTCTCTTAATTGTACTTTATTGTCTGTCAAAGCATTTCATTACTGCATAACCAGCTATTTATTTTTAAGATAAATTTGATACAAAGTTATCAAGATTAATTTCATTTTGTATAATATGATTTCTTAACAATCAGTTTGCAGTGTCATGACGCATAATAGTTGTATTATATTTCTTTAATGCAGAAATTAAAAAAAAATGTTACAATGGAATTGCAATGTACTGTAGATCACTAAATATTCGCGACACCTTATTTCGCGAGAAAGTCATTGACTCTTGATAAGCGAGACAAAATTTTCGCGAATTGTGGTTATTGCTCTATATATTCTTAAGGAATACTATTATACGCGAGAATTAAATTTTGGCGAGCACAGTGCCTCGCGTAATTACGCGAAAATAAAGTTCTCGCGAATAAAAAGTGATTTACAGTATTAGTATTGATGTTTTATTTGGTTGCACCTTTGTTTCATTCATTAAGAAATATAATGAGCAATTGTATTTTCATTGCAAATTTTTGTAAGAAAATTGTGAACACCTCTAGATTCACAAAGAATTAACGTATCGCCAAACTCCGCCCATCACGCTATGGGAGATAACTCCTATGATGCTCCGACATCATCAACATAGCGTGTAACTCAGTATAAGTCGACGCCGGTTGACTTGTCCGAAGTTTCTGATGATTTTGCCGCAAAATATTTGCCATACGAACTCACTTTGAGACAAAACAAAGGGCAAATGCTTTTATAAAAGCTTTCATATATTTCATTCACTTAAAATATTAAAAAATGATTCCGTATTATCCCTTTCTGGGAAAGTTTATCGAAGCATGATGAAGTCTGAATTCCCTCATACTCTAAACATCCATGTCGACGAAGACAGAAGCACATTGCGACTGCAAATGTGGGTACATGTAAATGATAAATTACGACAACGACCTTTCATTCAATTTTTAATGTAATAATTTTATTAAATCAGCAATAATATACAAAACCCATACGACATTCTCAAGACGTGCTTTTAGTTCCTATCTATAAGGGGACGATCCTTTGATTCTGAAGGGGGGTGTCTGGCTGATAAAGGAGTTGGATGCTGAATCAGTTTTGGAAATAAATAATATTTCCTCAAATGGAAGAAAATAAAGAATATGCCCACACCACCTCCACAATAATCTTGGGTTGTCGACGGCGTCCCCCCCTTTTTTTTGGCTTGTTAGACTTTTTCAGTGAAGCGGCCAATAAATAATATGTCATTGAAAATAAATAATCCGTCCTTCACCGACATGACAATAAATAATCTGACTCTGTCTCTGAAAAAAATTAAATGCAAGCCCCTCTCCCCTTCACGAATCAAATGGTCATTCCATAAATCTCTCGGACGCCGATAATATCAACTCTGGAAAAAACTTTCTTCTTTACTTTTAAGTTCTGGTGGAAAATGTGCACACTTTTAATCAATAAATTATAGTAGTGCATGAAGATTTTGAATAATTTTGGCCAGATATATATTATGTATACAAATCTAATATACAAAGTTCGTGTTTTTCTGGGACAAGCCTCATATAACAAAGTCGGACTAATTCTTTACAGATATTGGTTATAATACCGATAATGACAATGTATGTCTTTATATAAAAATTGAAGTAATTAAATAATTTCGATATTTTGCCAATACATGATGGTGTTCTTAATAAATTAAATAATGCTAGTAATAAGTGGGAGGGGGTAATTAAAAATATTTTTTAGCGATAAATAAAATCATTTTTAATATGTAGATTATTTCGAATTTATTTTTTTAAAAAGTGAAAAATAAAAGTTTATAGACTTAATCCTGCATATACATTAATAACTGGTAATAAAAACCGGTAACTTTCAGACACAAGTCAACACGATAAATGTGAAATTAAAAACTCAAAAAGTTCTCTTTTAAAATGTGTATTTTGACAATTATTTTGAGGGTAAAACATGCACATACGTAGAAGTGTTATGGACTGATTAAGCTTACATGTATTCTATTATTCATATTACGAATATTCGTATTTTTTATTTTTAACGCAAATTACAGTCTGTCAAATGAATCTCTATACCGTTTATATACTTTACATGGATTTATACCGTTTTTTGTGTATCAAACTAAGAAAGTATACATGTATAAACATAACAAACAAGTAAACGAATTTTATTTCATTTCCTGACCAAAATATTTAGAGGTCCCAAAACTTGTAAACCCAAGTCCCAAAATGTGTTGCCAGGTCTCGAAACGTCGGCGTTCCAAAAGCATGGCGGTCCCGAAACATCCATAATTCCCTTTCGGGATACCTGTCATCGGTATTGCACGTTCCCCAACTGCATATTTTTAACCATCATAGACTTATTTGTTCAATTTGTTTATTGTCGACCACTCAGCCACTGAGAGTGTTAGTCGGAGCATATGGCGGAGCAAGTTTTTACTGAACGCGCAGAATAAACGAAATTATTTCATTGGTTGAAAATTTGTTGTGATTGACAGCTGGCGATACGTTAATTGTGAATTAGCACCTTCTCTGAAAAACCCAGCGGGGGGTATTTGTCCCTATTGGACAGTTCTAGTTTGCAATCTTTTTACAGCTGTTCTGTCAGATCGATGTAGACATTTTTTTAGAGAGTTCCTGTACAAAAGAAGTTTGGGTAAGGTCTAAACCACATTGTTTACATTAATACATTATCCGTCCCATTTTGTAGGTTACTGTGGAAGGGAAAGTTTTTTTTTTTTTTTTTTTTTTTTTTTTTTTTTTTTTTTTTTTTTTTTTTTTTTAACTTTCAGAGTTGCTTATTGTACAGTGATATGACTTGTAGCTACAAAATTGAACTTGATTGCTGTTTGTTATTTTTATATTTCATGTTACTTAGAAATGTTTGTTTGTATGTTTAGAATGTCGACACTAATGCCTGTGTTTGGACAGTTTCATTACTATGAAAAAAACTTTCTTTCTCGTTTAAAAAATTAGAGTAAAACACAATACAGCGCATGTATTTCTCAATGTTAGAACCAGGACACATGGCAACTGAAGACTTGGTTGTTGGATTTGCAGCACACAGTAAGTCCAGGACTTGTCAAGCTTTGTTTTCGGGGTATCAATTCTATGTTGTTGTTGATTTTTTTAAGGCCACTATTCTTGAAAATTTGTTCAAATATTGTTCATAACTCATTTATATTTACAAATTGTTTGCAAGCTTATAATGAATGTCCAGCCCTCTACAAAGTCTTATTATATTGAAAGGATTTCCATGTAATAGGATTCTCTATTTTTGTAAGAAGTTTATGAATTATCCTCTTTTGCTTGATTGAACAAAGTGGAATTCGAATACATTATATGTGGATTTTCTTTTACCACAGTGAGGTAAATGTATTAGATTACGTTAGGTTCGACTTTAATGTTCCGTTTCTATATTAAACTTTCATTTGGATTTTAGAAGGCTAGAAACGTGTTTATCTTTAGTTACTGCAGGATGTTGTTTGTGGAAAAAGTGAGAACGAAGATGAGGTGCCATTTTATGTTTTATCTGCGACACAGATCTTAAAATAGGTCATCTCTCAGTACGTCATAGTAAAAGTTCCTTTCCACTGTTTTCTTGTCAAATGTAAATAAGAATATTGGACACACTTACTCATTTTCACGTCAAATAGTAAAAAGGTGCTTATACAGTAAAACATGGTTATAGCAAACATGCATCGACTGAATTTTAGCTTACAGCGAAGTTATTTTCAAACGATAAAGTTGTATATGTTTCTTTAATTTAACGGATGCAACAACATTAATAACAAATCGTAATATTTCTCCTGACACTTTGCTTTAAGCACGGTTTAGGTGGTTAAGTTAAAAAAGTTCTAAATACTATCAATAAACTGTTGTTTGCATTTGAAAGATATTGCTGTCAAACATCCAGTCACTAGCTTTAAAAGATTTAAGTTCGATTAGATATTTCAGTCACTGTTATAATGTTATTCATTGGCAATTCACAAACAGAATATGGATATTTAAATCTGATGAATTGTATTCATGTATCTTGAAGTTAATCTTTAGTAATTTTTCTCCAGTTGTTCTGTCAGATTGATGTTCAGAAAATATTAAGCAAGTTCCTGTCCAAAAAGTTTTGGGTAAGGTAATGATAAACTTCAGTGTATATATTTTAAGTTATTTGTCCAATTTTACTGGTTACTGGGAAAGAGAAACTTTTCTTGCTTACATATTCTAACTTTCATAGTTAGTACCCCACAAGGATTTGCAAGTGCACTTTGTCTTTCTGTCCGTATGTCTGTTTGTCCGTCTGTCATTCGTCCGTCCACAATTTTTCTGTTTTTTTTTCTAATTACCTTTTTTTAATGGTTGATCAATTAAGTTCAAATTTGGTTTATTGGTTAAATGGACAATAAAACATTTTTGATGCTATTCTATGCAATAGTTTCATTGTTAATACCCATATTTTCTATTTCTATTGCCGAAAAAAAAAACATGACCTTCTCATGCAAGTTATGTATTTTTTCTCAACAGGTGCAACGTTAATTCTTATGCTAACAACCAAGGAAAGCATTTATTGTTAACAATTACACTGAATTGTAAATATCTTATAGACTGAACTGTAAATATCAATATGAATAACAAACCATATTCAACATCAAAAGAGTTCATAATTGTGTAATATTTTTTGTCCATTTTAGGTCACCTGAGTATCTCAGGTGACCTATTGCTATCCGTTTTATCCGTCGTCGTCCGTCGTGCGTCATGTGTCGTGTGTTAACATTTGAACATTTCCAGCTTCTTCTCTGAAACCACTGAACCAATTTCAACCAATTTTGGTATACAGCATCTATGAGTGAAGGGGAACAAAAATTGTGAAATCTCATGATCCCCGCCCTCCTGGGGCCTGAGGGATGGGGCCAAAACCACTAAAATTAATGAAATCTTTAAAAATCTTCTTCTTTACTCCTGGACATCAAGCAGGCAAACTGTTGGCATGAATGTAATAAGCATTGAGTCCTCTACCAAAATTGTAAAATTCATGGCCCCAGGGTCAGGGGTTCTAGTGCTAGGGCGGGGCTCTATAGATTATATAGTTAAAATGCAGTATATTTTTGAAAATCGTCTTCTCTGCTCCTGGGTATCAAATAAACTAACTAAGCACATAGTTATGATAAGCAAGAGTGCAATTTCCAGATTTGTGAATTTTATGGCCCTGGGTCAGGGGTTCTGGTGTTAGGGCAGGGCTCTATAGATTATATAGTGAAAATTCATTATTTCTTTGAAAATTTTCTTCTCTGCTCCTGGGTATCAAATAAACTAACTAAGCACATAGTTATGATGAGCAAGAGTGCCATTTTCAGATTTGTGAAATTCATGGCTCCAGGGTCAGGGGTTCTAGTGCTAGGGCGGAGCTCTGTAGATTATATAGTGAAAATGCATTTATTATTCGAAAATCTTCTTCTCTGCTTAAGGGGATTAAATAAACTAACTAAGCATATAGTTATGATGAACAAGAGTGCAATTTCGAGATTTGTGAATTTTATCGCCTCAGGGTCAGGGGTTCTAGGGCGGGACTCTATAGATGATATATTGAAAATGCATTATATTTTTGAAAATCTTCTTATCTGCTCCTGGGTATTAAATAAACAAACTAAGCACGTAGTTATGATGAGCAAAGTTGCCTCTTCCAGTTTGTGAATTGTATGGCCCCAGGGTCATGGGTTCTGGTGTTAGGGCGGGGCTCTATTGATTATAAAGTGAAAATGCATTATATTTTTGGAAAATCCTCTTCTCTGCTCCTGGGATAAATAAACTATCTAAGGACATAGTTATGATGAACAAGAGTGCCTTTTCAAGATTTGTGAATTTTATGGCCCCAGGGTCAGGGTTCTGGTGTTAGGGCAGGGATCTTTTGATTATATAGTGAAAATGCATTAATTCTCTGAAAATCTTCTTCTCTGTTTCTGGGTATTAAATCAACTAACTAAGCACATAGTTATGATATGCAAATGATATGCAAGAGTGCGTCTTACAAAATTGTGAATTTTATGGCCCCATGGTCAGGGGTTATGGTGTTAGGGCGTGGCTTTATTGATTATATAGTAAAATACATTAATTCTTTGAAAATATTTTCCTTTGCTTCTGGGTTTTATGCCAATGATCCAAGTAAATATATATTTATGATGAAGAAAGGTGCATCTAGCAAAGTGGTTTTTATGCCTCCAGGGTCAAAAGGGGGGGGGGGGTACATAGTCTGAAAATAAATTAATGGTTTGAAATCTGTTCTTTGCTATCAATCAACCATTTTACGATTACATTTGCAAAATTATGAAATATGTGGCCCATGGTCAGTGGGTGAGGTGCACAACTGGGTATGAAGTTGAAGTGCATTTTCTCTTTATTACTCTGATCTACCTCTGGGTATTAAGTAAATAGTAAAGCATGCTAAGTTGGAAATTATGATAAGCAATGGTGCCTCTTTCAAAATTGTAAATTGTGAATTTCATGGCCTCCGGTTTAAAACACGAACCAAATTTAATTGTTTGAAAGTTGTTACACAATACTCAGGTGACCTATAAGGCCCGTGGGCCTCTTGTTTAAACTAGAACATCCTAAAGATACTGGTCCTGTTATTTCATGCTGATTTCCTATTTAAGCATGTTAATTATTGTTTCTAGAGAAGTACAACAGAAATTCAAATAAATGGTTATTCGTATTAATGTACTTACCCAGAATTATATATAACATAACAACAAATGTTCTTTGATGATATTATAAACAAAACTTTTGGTATTAACTGTAAAATTAGTTTTTAAATACAACTTACTCAATCCTTATAGGTCACCCGATTATCATAAAACAACGTTTCAGCAAATGAATTTGGCTCTTGTTTTAAAACAGAGGTCATAAAATTCACAATTTTGAAAGAGGCACCATTGCTCATTTTAACTATACATGTAGCATGCTTTAAGTTTGATTACTTAATACACAGAGGCAGAGTAGGGGAACAAAGAAAAATGCATTTCCATTTATCAGTAGTGCCCCACCCTACAGGAACCTCTGACCCTGGGGCCACACATTTCACAATTTTGGCACCCTTGATCATCATAAATGTTAGATGAATACCAAGGAACAGATTTCAAAGCATTAATTCATTTTCAGTATGTATAATCATTAAAGCCCTCCTCCACTTGGTAACACTGACCAAGGGACCTTGAAATTAAACATTAAAATGCTTTCTTTGTTTGTTATTACTGGAATTAACGGAAGCAGCTGTTGCAGAAAAATGCGGGTTTTACGCGGGTTATGTAATTTTTTCTGCAATAGCTGCGACCGTTAATTCTAGTAATAACAAACAAAGAAAGACATTTTATTGTTTATATTTATATCTGTTAAAATAATCATTTAAAGGATTAAAAAGATTAATTATCATATTAATGATGTGAACGTCTCTATACGTTCCATTGATGGAACAGCCACTGATCAAGAAATCTGCACAGGTGATATGCCTAATGTAGTTCATGCAGGGTTTAACGCAATGGGTTTTCTTAAGAAATAAGGAGAAATAATCAGTGGATGTAAATATTTCACAATTATGAAAGAGGAATCCTTGTTTATCATAACTAAATACTTAGATCGTCAGCATATTACCCAGGTGCAGAAAAAAAAATTAATCAACTCATGCATTTTCACTATATAATCATTAGAGCCCCATCCAAACACCAGACCCCTGACCCAGGGACCATGAATTTCACAATTTTGGTGGAGGACTGCTTATTACAATCATGCCAACAGTTTGGCTGCTTTATGTTCAGGAGAATAGAAGATTTTTGCTTTTAACCAAACCCCACAGGCCGGGCCCCAAGGGGCAAGGGCCACGAATTTCACAATTTTTGTTCCCCTTCACCCATAGATGGTATATGCCAAATTTGAATGAAATTGGTTGAATGTTTCAGAGAAAAAGTTGAATATTTTAAAATATTAATGTGTGACGCACATCGCACGACGACGGCTAAAATAGATAGCAGAGTGAGTGACTCACAGAGTGACTCAGATTACTTAAATATGCATTGATATACTGCAAAGTGACTTCAATTTATTATAATTTATTGTACTGTATCATGTATATTTTTATTTGCTCAACGCACAGTCGTAAAATCAACACATGTACATGTACTTAATTTTCTTCACATATCTTTCAAATCTTTGAGATACAAACAGATTGTCATATGTATCTATACACAGTCCCCATGGATACCTTAGTCCACAGTCTATGTAACGGAGAAACTGTCCATCTTGGTCTATGATGTGGACACAGTGACTGTTATTATCAGCTGTAAGGATGTGACTCTGACTGTCTGTGGTGATTCCCCGTGGATCAAATGATTCATTCTTTGGAGAAGGCATATGTCCAGTGTATTTGAATCTCAGTTTTCCGGTCTGATTGACTACAACTACTGCTTTAGCTCCATCATCAGACACACAGATATCCAGGTTCCTGTTCTCAGTAATGTATCTGTTACAGAAACCAGACGAATATAGAGGTTTATTTTTATCATCAAACAGAATGGTTTGTTTCTCTGTGGATCCAGAGTAACGGACAACTTTTGTTTGTTTGCTATCATTACTATCCATGATAACCAGGAGGTCACCAGAGGAGGTACTACAGACACCGCGAGGTTTCCAGTTCTGTAGTCTGATCACCTCCTCTATCTTCTCATTCTTTATAATGTTCACAGTTCTATCCCAATAATCAGTATAAACTAGATATCCATTTTTTGTTACTGCTATGTCATATGGTATGTTTCCTGACTCGGTTTTGATTGACTTAAGTAGTGATCCCTGATTGATGTTGTAAAGTTTCATGGTACTGTCATTTGCCTTTGTCCAGATTTCCCCCTCACTTAGACAGGCCACAAGGATAAGTCGTCTATAATTAGTTTTTATGGTGTTTACAATCTCTGGTTCATCAAGCAGCTGTTTGACTGGAGGAGAGGAACCAGCTTCTGGTGATTTCTGTGTTGTTTTCATGCTGTAGTTATGTATTTCTGAAGTGAAAGAATTTTGTGATAATGTTCCAAACAATTTTCGGAGTTTTTCGATTTGGATTTTTTCTGGAATGAATTTCGATAAAGGTGGTACTATTTTTTGTGGAAGGTTTCTGTACATATGTACATTGGAAATGACACTAAACAGTTTTGACAAGTCATTTGTGTTTAAAGCCATTTCAACTGAACTGGTTTCATCCTTGATGTCAGATATTTTCATGTTTATTTCATGAAGATGTTTCTGTAAAATTTGTAACTGAGTGTTTTTTATCTCATCAACTTCAGCTTTAAGTTTCTTGACAAGTTTGTCAATTTCTCTGTGCCAATCCTCTCCATGTTTTGTTATCGCTGTTGAGAGTTCTTTATATTCCCTTTCTAATTGACTCATTCTGTTTTGTACATCAGAGGCAATGTCCTGGTAGGTTGGAAAAATTGTTTCATTTACTTCAGTTTGTTCTTTGATTATTTTTTCCCTTTTTTCATCCACAACTTGTAAGATCTCTGAAATCTTATGACCTAGATGTTTATCAGATGCAATGCATTTTGTACAAGCAGGAGTGTCACAATGATTACAGTACATTGTACATTGTTCTTTGTAATGAAATTTACACACAGGGAAGAGGGGGGTAGATTTCCTTGACTTAAATTTGACGACTTTGTGGTCCTTGGATTCATCAAATATCATGTGTTTCCCTACACAAGCTGTACATAGGTTGACAAGACATGTATCACAGTGCATCTGTACCAGAGCAGTCTCGCACAGGTCACACTGCATCACATCTTGGGCACTGGTGCGGGGGTCCATTGTTAAACTTGTGAGTCTAAAATATATAGTTTATAACTTAAAGGCGTTAGGATAGAGCTAAGTTGGTAACATACTTGAGAAATCATTACATCTTCTTTGTTCCTTTTCTGAAGGATATATGGCTGGCAAATCTTTTGCTTGATTACAGAGTACTATTCTTATTATATTGATATTTACGCACAGTATGATATATATTATAGGGATGTCAAATCGGTAAATTTTTGATAATCGATTATTTAGACGATTTTCCGATCTAGTGTCCGGTAACTCGGTAAAAATGTAAAAATGTGTTTAATTTTATTGAGGTCAGTTAAGCCCTAATTAATCCATTCATTTTTTTTCATGCATGTTTTATTGCCTGCCACAAACATCGAGCCTAATGAAAATAATTTCTTGTCCTAAACTTATTTCTAAAATAAAAAACAACAACAAACAAAATAAACAAATATACACGAGTGCACAGCCATAGGCGATAACGGGTACATCAAATATTAACAGGTGTGTGTGACGCTAATTACTGTATAAACATGGATAGTACAATATGCACTTTGTACTTTGAAATATGAAAAAAATATACATCTGAGTAGCCGAGTAGCGATTTTAGTATTCGATACTCGGTCATTCGATCTTGCACCCGGTTAACCGGGTACTCGTTGACATTCCTAATATATATATTTTTTTCAAACAATGAAATATAAGGTGGGGTTTTCGTCACATACATGTATTGCAAATACATTACATCTTGGTTATGTTCAGTCTAATGGAGAATTTTACTGGAAAACTATTTGCATAATTACGATATCATGATTAACAATTATAAAAATTGCGGATAGATGGAGCTGAGTTTGCCACTCGAAGAAACTACATAAAGGGACTTCGTTCCTCAACCAGGAAAGACAATTCTTTAAGGACAGACGAGACGTTCCTTAATAATAGATAAAATTTTCCAAGATTTTGTCATCGAAGTATTGCTACTTAAACATGTTTACTCACAAAAAATTGAGGTACCTTACCAGGCATTTTTGCAAGAAACTAGGGGCACTTTTTCTTATATAATCCTTTTGGGAGGAAAAATAATTTTCCAATTTCAAATGTTTAAGTGTTTGGATTTTTTAAAGACGTTTAGAACTGGATCAGAAATCAGAATGTAATAAAAATTTTGTATTTTTTTTATACATTACGAAGATATACAAAACAGATTTTGAGGAATGTCTTTTTCTGACCTTAATTTATAATTTAATTTAAAAAGTCTCAGAATGAAGCTTAAAAAATAATTCTTTTCGTGCAACAATTTTCATAATATACCTCTCATTGTGCTTCAAGGTTCTTTGAAATTCTCAGAAAGGTCTAATTAAAAGTCGAAATTTTTATCCCGTAATAGCATTTTAAAATGAAATATATCAGGAAATTGATGTTAATTTTAATCTAAGAATGAATACAAATGTTTATAAAATGATATGATATGATATGAAATTGGAAGTTATTTATGGAGCTTTGCAATGACAGGATAATCTTTATACACTTTGTATTGTAAAATAATCGAAGTAACTAAAAGAAATTAAAGTACTTTATATATAAAAAATATTGCATTTCTTCAAAAGCCTAATACCAATTATCTTTATTTTTAAAATGTGTTATTTGAGATCACATTGGAATTGGAAAATGCATAGCAGGTGTTTTTATTCGCAATTCCTGAAAATATATTTGAGATTTACTAATTTTCTATATAATTTGATTGACTTGAAAGATGAAGTTTGAAAAATTATTACGGGTAAACAAGTTACTTTGAAAATTCAGAGACATTATTGTGAGTATTTTCAATTAGTCAATGCTTGATTTTCAGAACCTGAGGATCGGAGTACCTTAAACTTGATGCAGAATGAGTCATTCTTCAATTATTGACCTTAAAAATCCTTGGTCACATTCTATTTTTTTCAAAAACTTAGCTAAATATCAGTGGAAAACCTAATACTTTTATTATACTAAAGTAGGAAAAAAATCAGTCATAAGACCAAAATGTAAAATTATACATAAACAATACCTGACTTCTTCATTTTCTACGTCCGTAATGGCTGCAAAAAATGAGGTGTTGTTATGTCACGCGACACGACTTGTTTACCTATGTTATCTACTTGTTATCCTGCATTGTCTATAATCGAGGGTTGTCTTGTAAAAATCATGGATAAGTTGTCTCGCGTGATTAATAATAATCACCACTGTGTTCTGAAATTTTCTCTACTCCTTAGTGCATATTTGCTGAATAAACATAGCATATTTCAAATAGACATATGCATAAATAAACGAATTATGAGATTTTATTTTATGCAATATATCGCCTTACGACGCACGGATGATAACGTCAAAGTGCCTAAAACAGCGTCACGTTTCATCTTTGCGCTAAAAATAATGTTGGATAAGCCCCACTTTAATTGCAGAATTTCATTGATGCATATACTTTAGTCCCCATAAACAATTGAGGAACCAATATGGCACAAACGCGCGATCTTCTGAGGATTTATTAGTAAAATACGGACAACATTCCCTACATCATTCAACTACGAGGACAGTTCAACAAATAATGTCCTCGGTGCTTAGAAAGAAGCAAAAAACGCTTTTCAATGATTTAGTCTTCATTATTTTCCTTATAAATCCCTTTTAATTAAAACACATTTCCGTAACATTTTTATCTAATTTCTGATTGTTTTTAGAACTCATTTTTGGGTATGACTCTAAGTATACTGGAAAATGGCAGATCCAATGATTTCGGGGACTTGTTTCGTCTTCTGAAAGCAGTTTTTCAAGTTTGGAAATAGAGAGAAGTCAAAAGGTCAAAGATATGGCGTATATTGTTAATGTAAAAAAAATATTTACTTTCTGTTTATCCCGAAAACCCCTTAACTCTTCAGAGTTGCGGGTTTGGACGCTGTCATGAAGAATTTTAATGTAGTGGATTCCTGATTTTGGGTCCTTCCTCTAATAAACCTTTTGATTTTTTTTTGCAAAACATTGCTTTGTAGACTCCCTCAGAAATTAAACTGTCTCCCCAGATACAAATTTATACAACAATACCACTAATATTTAAGAAAATTGCATATAAATCTGTCTTTTTGCTTTTGCATATCTTTGCTCTTGTCAAATCTTCGCTGTTTTTATCAAGTACATCTTATGGTAAATTTTGATTTGAGGGTTTTAAGCAATAGATTCATGTTCCATTATCTGTTTGAATATCAAACAAACGTGGATAACTAAAATTACTGATATTTTAAAATAATTGTAGAGACATTCGTACACGTTGTCGTTTTGACTCATTTTTCAAAATATAGGGTGACCTTTGAGTTCCAAGCTTTTTACCGTCAAGCGTTTCTTAAAACAGTGTAAACTACTCCCGATATGATGTCTTTCAAATTTGCTATGTTTCTTAAAGTCAATCATACATCATCAAATATTGTTTTTTGAAAGTTGGCAAACAGTACATAAGTTGTTGTAATTTTTGTTGGCAAGGACGGTACCTATTTTTGATGCCCATTGTATAATTTTTTATCATTGAAATCAACCTGCTCATTTGTCTAGAAAACTGGCATTGCATGGTTGCAGTAAATGTAACATATTTCAAAGAATATATCTTTGGGATTAATAACAAGTTTTACAGCAGCTTTAATGAAGCTTTTATTTTCACTCTAGTTTACTGATTCTTAACCCTTTATTTATAATGCAGTGTCTAGAATAGTCCTTGTTTCCCAGCTTCTCACGATGAAACTATGTGATGAAAAGTGGTCACATAAACTGTTATAAATTCATTAAAGATTTAATAATGAGAGAAAGTCAAGTTTAATGTCATATGGTACCTGTTTTGCATGTCATACAGTTCAGAACATTATTTATTGAACAGCCCTCGTAATAGACATTCTTATATTGACGGTCAACAGTGACAGCATCTTTTGCTATTAAAATAGCAGTCTGTCTGTATGTTTTGTACTTCCTCGAAACTCGATCAAGAAAGATTTTAGTAAGAAAATCCATTTCATTTCTTTATTAATTTTTTTTTTTTTTTTTTGATTTTTTTCTTCTGTATTCATTAAAAGTGTTTTACGGTGTTATAACCCCATCTAAATAAAAGCCAACTCCTCTCCGGTGCGCCGTAACGTCATTAAACGTCACCAATTTTCGTGTGTTGTGTTCACCACTTTCCTTTTTCAAATGCTATGGAAACTGCCAAAAATTGACCAAATGCATTGACTTTTTTAAACAGAGGACAAAACACATTTTTGAATCAACAAGGATAATTTCTGCCCTAATCTTATCTATTTAATTTTTTTATTTTCATGTATTCTCTAATAAAACCTTCGATTCTTGACCGTGCGCCGTAGGACCTTACTTTGTACGCATAATAAAATCTTTTTGTGTGCATATTGCATCTAAAATTATGATGCACTAAAATATGATAAATAAACATTCACTGAAAATTTCAGGTTAGTGCGTCCATTATTTTTTGAAAAAAAAAAAACGCTTTGTCCACGATTTTACCGGACAACCCTCGTAAAGTGGGGATTAAAGGGTTTGCTTTTGTGTGCTGCAAAGTGAGACTCACTAAAAAAAACCTTAATATCTTTAAAAATAAGCCTTCACAATACTTGATTGATTGTATATTGTTTAACGTCCCTCTCGAGAATTCACTCATATGGAGACGTCACCGTATGCCGGTGAAGGGCTTCAAATTTTGACCTTTACTCGGCACTCAGGGCCATTGAGCAGTGAGGGATCTTTATCGTGCCAACGCCTGCCGTTGACACGGGGCCTCGGTTCTTAAGGTCTCATCCGAAGGACCCGCAACTTTCACTTCAAAGTGCCGAGCGCTTGGTGAAGGAACAGTTGATACCCATTTTATCGACTGGGTCAGTCGCGGTCCAGATACAAACTCACGACCTTCTGATCACGGAGCGAGCGCTTTACTGACTGAGCTACCGTGAACGGTTACAACACTTGAAAACTGTTCCATAATGATTTTCATAATAAAACCATCTTTGGGTATATCCAGCTACATTTACACTTGCAGTAGTTTGCAGCTATTAAGTGGACAGCAAACTTGCAGAACTGTGCCGCAACAAGTTTTAGCATAATACCAAAAAATCCTAAAAATATATATAGGTATAGAAACATACTTGGTAGGTATTAGTAGTCAGATAATGGAGAAATAGACAGCAACATACTACGTAGGTATTTATAGTCAGATAATGGAGAAATAGACCTCTACATACTAGATAGATATTTATAGTCAAATAATGGAGAAATAGACAACAATATGCTAGATAGGTTTATAATCAGATAATGGAGAAATAGACAGCAACATACTTGGTAGGGATTTATAGTCAGATAATGGAGAAATAGACAGCAACATACTAGGTAGGTATTTATAGTCAGAAAATGGAGAAATAATAGACAGCAACATACTAGGTAGGTATTTATAGTCAGATAATGGAGAAATAGACAGCAATATACTAGGTAGGTATTTATAGTCAGATAATGGAGAAATAGACAGCAACATACTAGGTAGGTATTTATAGTCAGTAATGGAGAAACAGACAGCAACATACTAGGTAGGTATTTATAGTCAGAAAATGGAGAAATAATAGGCATCAACATACTAGGTAGGTATTTATAGTCAGATAATAGAGAAATAGACAGCAACATACTAGGTAGGTATTTATAGTCAGTAATGGAGAAACAGACAGCAACATACTAGGTAGGTATTTATAGTCAGAAAATGGAGAAATAATAGACAGCAACATACTAGGTAGGTATTTATAGTCAGATAATAGAGAAATAGACAGCAACATACTAGGTAGGTATTTATAGTCAGTAATGGAGAAACAGACAGCAACATACTAGGTAGGTATTTATAGTCAGAAAATGGAGAAATAATAGACAGCAACATACTAGGTAGGTATTTATAGTCAGATAATAGAGAAATAGACAGCAACATACTAGGTAGGTATTTATAGTCAGTAATGGAGAAACAGACAGCAACATACTAGGTAGGTATTTATAGTCAGAAAATGGAGAAATAATAGACAGCAACATACTAGGTAGGTATTTATAGTCAGATAATGGAGAAATAGACAGCAACATACTAGGTAGGTATTTATAGTCAGAAAATGGAGAAATAATAGACAGCAACATACTAGGTAGGTATTTATAGTCAGAAAATGGAGAAATAGACAGCAATATACTAGGTAGGTATTTATAGTCAGATAATGGAGAAATAGACAGCAACATACTAGGTAGGTATTTATAGTCAGTAATGGAGAAACAGACAGCAACATACTAGGTAGGTATTTATAGTCAGAAAATGGAGAAATAATAGGCATCAACATACTAGGTAGGTATTTATAGTCAGATAATAGAGAAATAGACAGCAACATACTAGGTAGGTATTTATAGTCAGTAATGGAGAAACAGACAGCAACATACTAGGTAGGTATTTATAGTCAGAAAATGGAGAAATAATAGACAGCAACATACTAGGTAGGTATTTATAGTCAGATAATAGAGAAATAGACAGCAACATACTAGGTAGGTATTTATAGTCAGTAATGGAGAAACAGACAGCAACATACTAGGTAGGTATTTATAGTCAGAAAATGGAGAAATAATAGACAGCAACATACTAGGTAGGTATTTATTGTCAGAAAATGGAGAAATAGACAGCAACATACTAGGTAGGTATTATAGTCAGATAATGAGATAATGGAGAAATACAGTAAGTACCTACATGTACATTGTATGTAGAATGATGCTAAAATGTTAACTTTATAAAAAGGGCAATGTACAAATGCTTCACGCACGGCATCAATTTAAATATAATATTAGTTATAAATATTCCATATATAAATAATCTTCAATACGCATACTAAAGAATTAGCAATCAAACCTTTATATCCATATTGGCATATTTTATTTGCTTCAGTATACATTTATACATTTAATGATTCTACAAATTCAGTCAAGGGGATCCGACCCCCCCCCCCCCCCCCCCCCCCCTCCCCGAGACTGGTTTACTTTTTCCTTAAGCGGGGGACACAAATTCTCTGAATTAGCTTGTTCTATTAGTGAAAAGAATAAGCATATTTACTATATAAAAAGATTAATTCTATATTTAATCTACACGCGGTCGGTAACAAAAACACATGTTTTACGGCAATTAAAATCGTGTTATAAAAATATCGATCTAAAACATAGGTACATATATGTACAGAAAAAAATGTTTTTATCATTTATTTATTTATCTATTGTTTATTTATATTAAAGCACCTGAAATTAGAATTAAAGAATAATAGAATAATCAATGCAAGGAAAAGATCGGAGGTATTCCGAATAAATCGTTTATCTTGCGTTCACCGTTCGTTCACCGTTCACTTTGCGCTCGCGTTCGCGCTCCGTTTGAGTTCTGCGTTCATTTACCGTTCACACATTGTTCACCAAGTTGTGTTCAGTGTTCGCACATCGTTCACTCACCGTTTGCTCTGTGTTTGTTCACCGTTCGTTCACCGTTCAGGTGGGAAAGTAAAACGTTTCAGGGACTGTACATATATCACATGGCTTCGAGGGTGACATACCAGAATATTTGCCTCGAGATGAAAGGAAAGCCATTGAGTGTTATGTTACTCGATGCCGAAGGCAGAGGGTGACATAACACTCCAGGGCTTTCCTGTCACCGAGGAGCAAATATATTGGTATAGTCGCCCGAGAAGCCATGTGGTATATGTTATATGACATTTTTAAAATTAAAAAAAATTAAATCATTTGAAACCGTTGCAATTTTCACAAATAATCCAGAAATGCTTTTTTGACGTTAAGAATGACGCGGCGTTGTTTACATTTGCTTAGCAACCGAAGTCATGACATCTCGAACCCGAGCTTAAATGCGTAACTTAAAACACGTGAACGTGATCGATAAAATGACATAACTGTTTCCGTCGGGGGTGACATAACTGTTTCCGGTGTGACTCAGCATTTTTCAGGGTTTATAGCAAACTTATTACATTTGTGATATAATAAGAAATATTATTCAAAAATGTTATATTATACATATATCACATGGCTTCGAGGGTGACATACCAGAATATTGGCCCCGAGGTGACAGGAAAGCCCTGGAGTGTTATGTCACCCGATGCCGAAGGCAGAGGGTGATATAACACTCCAGGGCTTTCCTGTCACGAAGGGGCAAATATTCTGGTATAGTCGCCCGAGAAGCCATGTGGTATATGTTATATGACATTTTTAAAATTAAAAGAAAATTCAAAATCATTCATAATCGTTAAGATTTACACAAATAATCCAAAAATGCCTGCTTGACGTTAAGAAATTCGCTGTGTTGTTTACTTTTGCTTAGCAACCGACGTCATAAAATCTCGAACCCCAATTAAAATGCGTAAGGTAAAAACACGTGAACGTGATCGAAAGGATGACATAACTGTTTCCGTCGGGGGTGACATAACTGTTTCCGGGGTGACATAACTGTTTCCGCTGTGACTCTGCATTTTTCAGGGTTTACAGCGAAACTTATTACATTTGTGATATAATAAGAAAACTTATTCAAAAATGTTATATAATTGTTTCCGGCGTGTAACATAACTGTTTCCTGTGTGACTCTGCATTTTTCAGGGTTTATAGCGAAACTTATTACATTTGTGACAAAATAGGAAAACTTTTCTTAAAATGTTATATAAATGATTTTTCCCCTTGCTTTCATTATATACTACTTATACTACTAGTCACCATGGCGCGTAAAATATTTGTTGATGGTGACCAGAAATTCTGAAATGGCAACCACCAAAAATTTTAAAATGTCATTTAGCAACCTGGTAGAAAGTACAGTGTACCATAGCAACCTGGTAGAAAGTACAGTGTACTATAAATACACACTGATGATATTCTAGGCATATTTTTTAAGCTGTAAATAGGAAGTTTTTAAATACATGCAACTTATTAAAAGGCATTGATATACTGCATTGTGGCTTTTAAGTTATATTATACTTTGTCAAATATATGTTTTATTTGATCAATACACAGTCCTAATATCAACACATAAATTTGATTTTCATCACTTGTGTGTTTCTATATTGAGCAACAAACAGATTGTCGTTTGTGTCTGTACACAGTCCGCAGGGATAAATCAGACTACAGACTATGTTACGGAGGAACTGTCCATCCTGGTCTATGATATGGACACAATCATTGTCCCAATCAGCTGTAAGGATGTGACTCTGACTGTCTGTGGTGATTCCTCGTGGATTGAATGGTTTGTTCTTTGGAGCAGGAGTATGTCCAGTGTACCTGAATCTCAGTTTCCCGGCCTGATTGACAACCACTACTGCACTAGCTCCACAATCAGAAACACAGATATCCAGGTTCCTGTTCTCATTTATGTATCTGTAATAAGTACCAGATGAATACAGAGGTTTACCTTTATCATCAAACTGAATGGTTTGTTTCTCTGTGGAGCCAGAGTAGCGTACAACTTTTGTTGGTTTGTTATCATCACTGTACATGATAACCAGGAGGTAACCAGACAAGGTACTACAGACATTGCGAGGTTTCCAGTTCTGTAGTCTGATCACCTCCTCTATCTTCTCATTCTTCACAATGTTCACAGTTCTATCACTGTCATCAGTATAAACTAGATCTCCACTTTTTGTCACTGCTATGTCAGATGGTATGTTCCCTGACTTGGCTGTGATTGACTTGAGTAGTGATCCCTGATTGATGCTGTAGAGTTTCATGGTGTTGTTTTTTCCCCTAGTCCAGATTTCTTCTTCACTAAGACAGGACACATTGTATAGTTGTCCATACCCAGTGTGTATAGTGGTGACAGTCTCTGGTTCATCAAGCAGCTGTTTGACTGGAGGAGAGGATCCAGCTTCTTGTGATTTCTGTGTTGTCTTCATGCTGTAACCAATTTCATCTAAAGTTAAAGAACTTGATAATAAAGTTCCAAACAATTTACTGAGTTTTTCTCCTTGAATTTTTTCTGGAATGAATGTTGATAAAGTTTGTACTAGTCTTTGTGGAAGATTTCTGTATTTATTTACATTGGAAGTGACTCTTAGTAGTTTTGATAAGTCATTAGTGTCTATAGCCATTTCAATTGATTTAATTTCATCCTTGATGTCAGACATTGTCTTCTCTATTTCATCCAGATGTTTCTGTAGAGTTTGTAACTGTGTGTTTTTCATCTCATCAACCTCAGCTTTAAGTTTCTTGACAAGTTTGTCTATTTCTCTGTGCCAGTCCTCTCCATGTTTTGTTATGGTTGTTGAGAGATCCCCATATTCCTTTTTTAACTGACTCATTCTGTTTTGTACATCAGAAGCAATGTCCTGGTAGGTGGGATAAATTTTCTCCTTTAATTCAATTTGTTCTTTGACAATCTTGTCTTTTTTCTCGTACACAATCTGAAAAATTTCTGATAATTTATGACCCAGGTGTTTATCAGATGCAAGACACTTTGTACAAACAGGAATGTCACATTGATTACAATACATTTTACATCGTTCTTTGGCATGAGATTCACATGCAGGGTAGAGGGGAGTGGATTTCCTGGACTGATATTTAACGACTTTGTGGTCCTTGGATTCATCAGATAACATATGTTTTCCTACGCAAGCTGTGCACAGGTTGACAAAACATGTATCACAGTGCATCTGTACCACAGCGGTCTCACACAGGTCACATCGCATCACGTCCTGGGCACTTGTACGAGGGTCCATGGTTGAACGTCTGACTCTGAAGTAAGAGTTAATTAGGCTTTGAAATAAAGCTCAGTAGGAAAAACATAACATATTCTTAATTGATTTTTTGGATTATTTGTTTGGCAAGTACCTTTTCGATTACAGAGCTTTAATGTTATTTTATTCTTATTTTAAATTTTTGATCAAGAGTAAAATACAAAAGTTCATGGGTTTATGCTCCAGGGTGGGGTTTTGGACCCATACAAGTATTGCAAATACATTGCATCTTTGGAATTTTCTTGTCTCAAGGACTATTATCAAGTAAATTGTTTGTATGATAATTATTACTTAGCCCCGTAGTAAATTATAAATAATGAAGATGTATAGTTGGAGCTGATTTGGCCACATGAAGTAACTTCATAAAACTCGGAGCAGGATGAGTCATATTCTTTATTTATTGACCTTTAAAATCCTTGGTGGGCTTTTTTTTAATTTAATTATTGAAAAATATATAGATAAAATATCAATTGCTATCCTCATGTATTGATTGTTAACTATATAGGTAAATTTTTGACCAAAATATCAAAAAGTTAATTAAGTAGTTATTATATAAATATTACCTGACTTCTAAGACCGTAATGGCTGCCACTAAATTGATGTTGGTATGTTCTGGTCACATGACCTAGTTACGGCGTAATCTGGTATTTATACTTTCTGGTCTATATATAGCGGGGATTTAAATCCCAGCACTGTGGTTTGCTTTGTTATTTGATTTTTTAAAATATTGTCAGTAAACATGGTAAAATAATGAAATTCTCTCAGCATGATATATAAAAAATTTAGTCCCCCCTTCTATATCCAATAGCACCTAAAGTGTTCATCAAACAACAATGGATGAAAGTTGGATGCCACTAAATAATCTCAAATTAAAACCAATTGTTTAATTTATAACTTAATTACTTGGAGTAATAATTTGAATTAAGTTACCTGAGTCACTTAAATCAAACAATCTTAAACATGTTAAATATTTTGTGTTTATTGTAAAGGATGTAAGGTTGATTGTGAGAATTTTTTGGATGAATTATGGAATAATGAAGCTCAAAGTCCAGTTAAACAAAACAAATCAGGGGCCAACAATTACATCCAAAACATCAAAGGTATGATGAGGTGCCATGGGGTAGAGAGCATCCCTTGCAGACTAGTTATACCCACTGTGTATGCCTCGTAATGATCAGGGAAAAAAACAGAAAAATACGCTGAAAATTCATAGTAAAAATAATAGCCTAACAATATCTGATTTTTCAGAAAACATGTTCTCTACTTGATAAGATGTACTTGATATATAAACATTTATATATAATACATATAGCAAAAATGGCACCCATTTTTTACTTATAAACATGCTTTATTTATTTAAGCTTTCTTGGATACAGATATAAAGGGAACTCCTTGTGAATGAGAGAGCCTGATGATTCTTGAATATAACGACACATGAAACTCGGTAAAATATTTTTAGTTCACTTCAACTAAGCAACACTGGCAAAGTGTTACTGATCAAGATTATTTTACATTAACCAGTTAGTAAGAATTTCCTTAAAGATCTTCTGAATTGCAGATTTTTAAACCTGATATCGATTTTGCGTTATTACAAGTTAAAAATTGTGTATATCTGAATCTGTATTAAGTTTGTTTACACAGTGCAACTATTTAAAACATTGACATATATGGAGGTAATGAACAATGTTAAAGCTCAAAATCAATAAAAAAAAAATAAAGATTTGGAGCAGAGCAACCACATATCTCCGAAACATAAAAGGTGGGATCAGGTGCCATGGAGGAGTGAGAATCCCCTGCGGACCGGCCACACCCGCCTTGTGCTCCATGTCATGATCGAAAAAATAACAGAAAAACAAAATATACAATTTCAAAGAAAACAAATGCTTCCACTGCAGTGCACGATAAATCAGAAAGATAAAAGTTTGTTTTATTTCATATCACTGTACAGGATGATTTTGAGTACAGCCTTCAGAAGTATAAACTGTTGTTAGCTGATCCTACCACAACTACTGCATACATTTATAACAGGGACCAGATTCTGTTTGCACAAGGTAAGTTGATCCTACAACAGAGACCAGATTCTGTTTGTATCAGGTAATCTGATCCTACAACAGATATCAGATTCTATTTGTACCAGGTAAGTTGATCCTACAACAGAAGCCAGATTCTGTTTGTACCAGGTAATCTGATCCTACAACAGAGGCCAGATTCTGTTTGTATCAGGTAAGTTGATCCTACAACAGAGACCAGATTCTGTTTGCACAAGGTAAGTCGATCCTACAACAGAGACCAGATTCTATTTGTATCAGGTAATATGATCCTACAACAGATATCAGATTCTGTTTGTACCAGGTAAGTTGATCCTACAACAGAGACCAGATTCTGTTTGTACCAGGTAATCTGATCCTACAACAGATATCACATTCTGTTTGTATCAGGTAAGCTGATCCTACATCTACAACAGAGACCAGATTCTGTTTTAAGGTAGATCGCGGGTTTGCTGACGTCACAATGGGATTTGACGTAAAAAAGCTTACCGCGTTCAGATTAGCAAGCGAAAAATAGCAGTACTGTATGCAGTAAAAGGTGAAATATATATTAAAGGTTGTTTGGTGTGTTTAATTTTTCTATATATGTAATTGAGAATAAATGATGTTGACAAATTTTTAGCCTAGGTTTTCAGGCAGACAGTAAACCCGCGATCTACCTTAATCAGGTAAATTGATCTAACACTCTACAACAGACACCAGATTGTGTTTGTATCAGGTACGTTGATCCCACATCTACAACAGAGGCCAGATTCTGTATGTATCAGGTAAGTTGATCCTACATCTATAACAGATATCAGATTCTGTTTGTATCAGGTAAGTTGATCCTAAATCTACAACAGAGACCAGATTCTGTTTGTACCAGATAAGCTGATCCTACATCTACAACAGAGACCAGATTCTGTTTGTATCAGGCAAGTTGATCCTATTTCTACAACAGAGACCAGATTCTGTTTGTATCAGGTAAGTTGATCCTACATCTACAACAGCGATCAGATTCTGTTCGTATCAGGTAAGCTGATCCTACATCTACAACAGAGACCAGATTCTGTTTGTACCAGGTAAGCTGATCCTACATCTACAACAGAGACCAGGTTCTGTTTGTACCAGGTAAGATGATCCTAATTCTACAACAGAGACCAAATTCTGTTTGTATCAGGTAAGCTAATCCTACATGTACAACAGACACCAGATGCTTTTTTTGGGGTGCGCTTTTTACATAGGACCTGCATTTTTTCAGGATTTTCACCTCAACTTTGAGGGTGTTTCCTTTACACCATTGCGCCCAACACACATGACATTACAGTAATTAGGGACTTTGGAGAACTTAACATTACTATAAACATGATAAATACGCAAAATGAGGCCAAATATTTGATGTATTTTGACCAACCCATCCTAATTGCTCTAATATTTTTTTTCAATTGCATAAAGATCCTAAAGTTTTGTGTCGTTATACATAGAGTGTTTAATGTTTTAGATTTCGAATGGATTTCATAAACATGATAATGGTATAATTTGAGTTTCTATAGTAGAGCATAAGTTATTCCCTATTCTATCCCCTGTTTGATAAGTGGGAGGGTATACTGTAATCAGTATATCCGTCCGTCCGTCTGTTACGCTTTGGGGTACCCATCTCTTTTCCGCAACTTCTCTTAGACCACTGAGTGAAATTTTATGAAACTTTCGCAGAATCTTTATTACATATTGCCATTGTGTACCTCCTATTTTACTTTTTGAACCGACACATATTTTTTGTTTCCTGTCCACAGCAAAACATGGACTTTGCCATTATAATCATATGGGAGGCGGAGGGTATACTTCAGTGAGCTCATTGCTCACAGTACCTTAAGTTAAGTTTACATTTGATCTCATCACAATTTTTACTACAATTTAATCATATAACAACATGACTACAAATGTTCTGTAATGATATTCTAATCCATTTTTAGCTCATCTGAGTCGAAGGCTCAAGTGAGCTTTTCTGATCAATATTTGTCCGTTGTCTGTCGTCCTTGGCGTTGTGTTGTTGTAATTTAAAACTTTTCACATTTTAATCTTCTCAAGATCCGCTGGGCCAATTTCAACCAAACTTGCCACAAAGTATCTTTGGGTAAAGGGATTCAAGTTCGTTCAAATAAATGAAGAATTAATGAAAAATTATGGCTTCTTTTAAAAATCTTCCAGAACCATTGGGCCAGGGAAAGATAAACTCATGTGGAAGCAACCTCAGATAAAAAAAATTCAAGTTTGTTCAAATCATGACCTCCGGGGGTAGGGCTGGGTCACAATGGCGGATGAAACTTTTGCATGTGAATATATCAGAAAAATGTAAATAAATATTATTCTCCAGAACCATGGGGACAGGAAATATGAAACTAATGTGAAGCATCCTCAGGTAGTGTAAATTCAAGTTTGTTCACATCATGTTGATTATAACCTTCCTATATGTGACGTTAAAGTGCATGTGACATTAAGTAAAATTTCTGTTATGACGTCATCTTAATTATGACGTCATGGTACCGTCAATGTTAGGCAATGTTTGAACAATCAGTCTAGATAAAGAAGTCAAAGTGATTAGAGGTGTTTTCATTCTATCTGGCTCAACATTTGGTGCTGTGACGTGAGGAAGCCCTTCGCACTGTGTCAGGATTTGGTTTGATCAATTCCAACTACAGACAAGCAATAGATGTTTTATTTGAAAGATACGGACAGAATCACAAAATCATTAATGCCAATATCCAGAGTTTGATTGATTTACAATTCCCAAAGTCTAATCCTGACAGTTTGAAAAACTTCTTCGACAAAATGGAGTGCTGCATTAAAGCATTAGAAGCTCTAGGAACTGATGAAACCACCTATGGGACAATTTTTACTCCAATGTTATACAACAAACTACCAGCAGAAATTCGGAAGAACATTACCTGACAAAGGAGATGATCAATGGGAACTGAATTCACTGATGAGAGCCATTAAGAAGGAGCTTTGTGTTCAAGATGCCGGACAGTCAATGCAAACAACACAGGAAACCCAAGAATTCATTCCAACAGCTAACTTTGTTGCTGGGTCGAGACATAAAAGGAGCAACAAGGAGGAAAATTATGTGAAGCAATGCTTATTCTGCAATGGAAATCGTTCACCAATCAATTGCCATAATGCCCAAGACTATGATAAGAGAATATCAATCTTCAAACAGAAGAGAGTCTGCTTCAATTGCTTCGGAAATCACAAAGTACCGTATATCAGGATTTTTCCGCGTGTATCCAATTTTCGCTTTGTTCGCGACGAGTTCTCAATCGCGGAAAATAAAACAGCGTAAATTTAATACAAAGTTTTCTTCTTGCAGAAGAATTATTTCTAACTGCTTATATCGTAGAGTGTTGAAATAGCGGGATCTGAGGACAAGCGCAAGATACCGGTAATAGGTATAAGTCCTTATTGTTTGTTTACTAATTGACAAGCCAGCTAATTATATGGGTGAAGCTATTAAAACTAATTATACCTGAGCTGCTAGTCAGGTTGGAACAGTTCATGAACTATGATTGTTTAAATCTTTAAAAAAAATATCAGTGGATGTGAAAGTTAGAACGCAACACAGGTGTGTAATCAGCTGAGCGTGTCTTCCGATATTGCCGAGGTGAAGGTCGATCGATCCATTTCTCATCCGTATGAAGTAACTCAAGCTTAATGACTTTACATTTAACAATTTCTTCATAGGCTTAAACAATTGTTAATAATATAATCACTGGGACTTTGAAATAGTGAAAATTTGATTCGCGTAAATTTAATATACTGATTTAGGTACTGATTCGCGGAAAAAACATGACGCGGAAAAAACCTGATATACGGTAAGTGAATGTCAATCAAATTTCAAATGTAGGAATTGTAAGAAGTCTCATCACACAAGTATTTGCAAGAATTCGCAACTACCTCGAAGTTCCTCAGAGAGAGATGTCACAAAGTCCGAGAGCACACAATCGTCTCAACTACGTCAACGAGAGCAGTCATTCCAGCTTCACTTTTCAACACAGGTGACAGCTAAACCTAAAGTGCTGCTGAAAACTGCTGTGACACCAATTTGGTATGGAAATCAAGAAATCAGCTGTAATATATTGCTTGATGAAGGGGCTCAAAATTCATTGATTACCGACGAGTAAGCACAGAAACTATATATCAAATCAAATGGATCCGTTACCCTAAGAATTTCAGCGTTTGAAGACAAGAATAGTGAAATTGGTCTTCTTGAGAAAGCAACGATACAGCTAGAAACACAAACTGAAGACAAAATTCCAATGGAAGTCATCATTATTCCAAAGGTTGCTGCTCCAATCTCAAACAGATCACGCATCAGTATTAAGGAACTCGCATAAATTGGCACAACCGATTAGCACACAGGAACAGTTCCATATTTCAATGCTCATTGGTGCAGACTATTACTGGAACATAGTAGGTGACAAAATCGTCAGAGGAAATGGACCCACCGCCGTTGAATCAAAGGTTGGATATCTATTATCTGGACCAATTCACTCAACAGAACTGACGAGGAGTGCTCATTCTAGGATACAATTTGAAAACCAGATTTTCGATGTTCCAGAGACATATTTGTTTTAAAAATTTTGAGATAGGTATACATGTATCAAGGTGATGAAGGAATTACTAGTACTGAACACATTATATTTCCAATTTCAAGGTCATACATATATCAAGGTCACTCTGATACAAGCAGAATGAAGTCAAGGAATCCTCAGAGAGATCCAAGATTTGTACCACAACAGATGGTGGGCTTCTGTATTGTATTACATGAACTGAGCAGTGAGCAGTATGGATACTTTGAGAGCGATGAAAACAGACACCAATATAGTTATAGAATGAAGGAAGAACCAAGTTAAGTAATAAGTAGGGAGAACAGTGTTTACATACAAAGAGGCAGAGGACCATACAACAGACTTATCAACCGAAGACAATATCACCGAATCTGAAGGACAGGAATTACATACAACAAAATCAAAACAGGAAACGTCGTCCAAATCCATGAAGATTTCACAAAACGCATCAATTGGAAACTTGCTGTATTGGTGGATAAAATTATACAACCTTGAACTAAACGAGTCAGATTCCAAAGTGAAGAGGAGTGAAAGACTTTCCAATTAATTTTTTTTTGTAAACACAACGCGAAATTCAAACTTTCTATGATTGTAAATTGTGATTATCTCAGATGTTTTTATATAAAATAACGCTTAATTAGTTTAAAGGATTTATTTGAAGTTTGGCGTATCTGGTCGCGGTGACATATGACAAATTTGGGAGCGGCCGCCGGGTCGTCTCCCCAACAATCAACAACAAATGTGGCGACCCCAAATGACATAATATATAGGTACATGCATGTAAACATAGGAAAGGAATAATTTCAGTTATTTTTTTAGTAGAGCACAAACTATTCTTTATAGAGTTTACATTTTTACATCTCATCACTGTTAAAGTACTATGTAATTTTACTAAATGCAGCAAGTCAATCGTATAACAACATAACTACAAATACAAATGTACTTTTATGATATTCTAATCTTTTTTTCAAATAAGATATTAATAGGAAGTTAAGTTATTATATTGTACTGTATCATATAGGTTTTATTTGATTAGTACACAGCCCGCGTGGTGCAGTGGTTAGAGCATCTGCTCTAGAGTCGCAAAGTAAGGAGTCAATCCTTACGTCGCGAGTTCGAATCCCACTGTGGGACGTGGAGACCTGTCCTTCAGATGAGACCGTATAAACCGAGGCCCCGTGTCGCATGAGGTGCTGGCACGAAAAAGACCCCTTCCTGCTCAATGGCCCTGAGTACCAAGTATAGGACAAAATTTACAGCTCTCCACCGGCAAGTGGAGTCGTCTCCATATGAGTGAAAAATTCTCGAGAGGGAGGTTAAACAATCAATCATCAATCAATCAAAGCAACACATGTATTTGATTTTCTTCACTTGACTGTTTCCACGTTGAGCAACAAACAGATTGTCATTAGTATCTGTACAAAGTCCCCAGGGTCTACTCAGTCCACAGTCTATGTAACGGAGGAACTGTCCATCCTGGTCTATGATATGGACACAATCATTGTTATCATCAACTGTAAGGATATGACTTTGACTGTCTGTTGTGATTCCTTGTGGATTGAATTGTCGGTTCTTTGGAGCAGGAGTATGTCCAGTGTATGTAAATTTCAATTTCCCGGCCTGATTGACCACCACTACTGCTTTAGTTCCATTGTCAGACACACAGATATCCAGGTTCCTGTTCTCTGTAATGTATCTGATATAACCACCAGATGAATAGAGAGGTTTACCTTTATCATTAAACTGAATGGTTTGTTTTTCTTTGAAGCCAGAGTAACGAACAACTCTTGCTGGTTTGCCAAAACTGTCCATGATAACCAGGAGGTCATTACAGGAGGAACAACAGACACCATAAGGTCTCCAGTTCTGTAGTCTGATCACCTTCTCTATCTTCTCATTCTTCACAATGTTCACAGTTCTATTATCGTGATCAGAATAAACTACATCCCCATTTTTTGATATTGCTATGTCATACGGTATGTTCCATGACTCGGTTTTGATTGACTTGAGCAGTGATCCCTGATAGATGCTGTACAGTTTTATGATGCTCTCATATCCTCTTGTCCAGATTTCTTCTTCACTCAGACAGGCCACATTGTAAAGTTCTCCATATTCAGTTTCTATGGTGGTGACAGTCTCTGGTTCATCAAGTAGCTGTTTGACTGGAGGAAGGGATCCAGCTTCTGGTGATTTCTGTGTTTGCTTCATGCTGTAGCCATGTTCATCTGAAGTGAAAGAACTTGATGATAAAGTTCCAAACAATTTACCGAGTTTCTCTCCTTGAATTTTTTTGGGAATGAACTTTGATAAGGACGGGGATAGTTTTTGTGGAAGATTTCTGTATCTATGTACATTTGATGTCACATTTAACAGTTTAGACAAGTCATTGGTGTCTATAGCCATTTCAACTGAATCAATTTGATCCTTGATGTCAGACATTGTCTTGTTTATTTCATCCAGATGTTTCTGTAGAGTTTGTAACTGTGTGTTTTCCATCTCATCAACTTCAGCTTTAAGTTTCTTGACAAGTTTGTCAATTTCTCTGTGCCAGTCCTCTCCATGTTTTGTTATGGCTGTTGAGAGATATCCATATTCCTTTTGTAACTTACTCATGCTATTTTGTAGATCAGATGCAATGTCCTCGTAGGCGGGATAAATTGTCTCCTTTAATTCAGTTTGATCTTTGATGATTCTGGGCTTCTTTTCGTCCACAATCTGTACGATTTCTGATAACTTATGATCCAGGTGTTGATTAGATGCTACGCATTTTGTACAAACAGGAATATCACATTGTTTACAGTACATTGAACATCGCTGTTTGTTATGATGTTTACACTCAGGGTAGAGGAGAGTGGCTTTTCTGGACTGAAATTTGACGATTTTGTGATCTTTACTTCCATCTGTTGAAATGTGTTCTCCAACACAGGTCTTACACAGGTTGACAAGACACGTATCACAGTGCATCTGTACCACAGCGGTCTCACAAAAGTCACATCGCATCACATCCTGGGCACTGGTAAAAAGTTCCATGGTTAAACTTTTGACTCTGAAGTGTAGAGTTAATTAGGATTTAAAATAGAGCTAAGTTGGTAATATGTTGGGAAAAAAACATTAATAAATAAATGTATATGATTTGTTTCTTTTGGAGGAGTATTTTTCATTATTTGGAAAATTATCCTTTCCATTACAGTGGGCTAATATTATTTATATTTTTTGCAAAACAGTAAAATCTAAGATTCGATTGGCTAATACCCGACGGTGGAGATTTTGTTTTAAACACCGATGGATTTATAACAACAAAATTGCGTATTTAAAATTTTCTTATTTCAAGGACAAATGTAATGATTATCAAGCAAACTGTTAGTATTATTATAGAGCAGGATGATTCGACAGTTTTTTATTCGCTGACCAAAGAAATCTTTTGGTTAAAAAAAGTTTTATAGGCATGTAGCTATAGATATGAAAATTAACGGTTTTACCTATGCATTTACTGTTATCTAATTGGTAAAATTTTCAATTAAAATATCAAAATCTTTAATCAAAATTTATCTTTAAACATTACCTGAGTTCGAAGACAGCAATGGCTGCCGATAAATTGGTTTTTGTTATGTTTTGCTCAAATGACCTGTTTACTTGTGTAATAAACCTGTCAGGTAATTTACTTCCTGATCTATATATAGCAGGGATTTAAATCTCTGAAATCTCATCTGTGTGTTTTGATTTGTTAACATTGCCAGGTTTTACTCCTTTTATTATTTCATTTTTAGAATATTGACAGTAAAATTGGGAAATTCTCTCGGGATGATATGAAATTCAAGGAAAACTGACTACTGTAACATTCCACCCTTCCCACTTTTTATCCAGCAGCATAAAGTCGCCCGCGTGGCGCAGTGGTTAGAGTGTCTACTCTAGAGTCACGAAGTTAGGAGTCAATACTTACGTCGCGGGTTCGAATCCCACTGGATGAGACCGTATAAACCGAGGTCCCGTGTCGCATGAGGTGCTGGCACGAACAAGATCCCTCACTGCTCAATGGAGATAAAATCCCATATTCCTTGACGTTGCTTGAATATGGGTTATTATTGACATTTTGCAGCCCGGAGTATGTTGATGATAATCTTCCTATATGTGACGTTAAAGTGCATGTGACATTAAGTAAATATTTCTATTATGACGGCAGAGGGTGACATATAACACTCCAGGGCTTTCCTGACACCGAGGGACAAATATTCTGGTATAGTCTCCCGAGAAGCCATGTGGTATATGTTATATGACATTTTTAAAATTAAAAGAAAATTTAAAATCATTCAAAATCATTAAAATTTACACAAATAATCCTAAAATGCCTTCTTGGCGTTAAGAAACACGCTGTGATGTTTACTTTTGCTTAGCAACCGACGTCATAAAATCTCGAACCCGAACTAAAATGCATAACGTAAAAACACGTGAACGTGATCGAAAGGGTGACATAACTGTTTCCGTCGGGGGTGACATAACTGTTTCCGGCGTGACAAACCTGTTTCCGATGTGAAAACTAAAAAATAAGAAAACTTATTCAAAAATGTTATATTCAGTAAATATTTCTATTATGACGTCATCATAATTATGACGTCATGGTAACGTCAATGTTATGCAATGTTTGAACAATCAGTATAAATAAACAAGTCAAAGTGATTAAAGGTGTTTTTCATTCTATCTGACTCAACACATCATGCCACAATGGCTGATTGAAGTTTTACATAGAAATATATAGGAAAAATCTTCTTCTCAAGATCAGCAAAGCTATGATCGGTGATATTTATGTGGAAACATCCTCAGTTAGATTTAATTCAAATTTTGCTCATATCATATGACTCTAAGGTGTAAGGTGTGACCATAATGGACAATTAAATCTTTACATCCTTGAATCTCTTCTTCTCAATAATGGAAAAATTATACATTATGTTTTGTTGATATAGTAACATTCTCAAGTAAAAAAAATTCAAATCCCTTCTTCCCCAACAAGTAAACTTTTCAATACTGAACTGATTTGTGTTTTTTAACTAGCACATATAATCTGGTGAGCGATATGGCCCATCGGCCATATGTTTTTTATTACCTGTAATTAGGATTTTTTTTAAATACAACTTATTAAATGAGCATAGCTGTACTGCATAGTGGCTTTTAAGTTAAATTGTACTGTATTATATAGGTTTTATTTGATCAATACACAGTCCTTAAGTCAACACATGTACTTGATTTTCTTCACTTCTTTGTTTCTACATTAAGCAACAAACAGATTGTCATTTGTATCTGTACACAGTCCCCAGGGATCACTCAGTCCACAGCCTATGCAACGGAGGAACTGTCCATCCTGGTCTATGATGTGGACGCAATCATTGTTATAATCAGCTGTAAGGATGTGACTCTGACTGTCTGTGGTGATTCTTCGTGGACTGAATGGTTGGTTATTTGGAGCAGGAGAATGTCCAGTGTACCTGAATCTCAGTTTTCCGGCCTGATTGACCACCACTACTGCTTTAGCTCCACTGTCAGACACACAGATATCCAGGTTCATGTTTTCAGTTATGTATCTGTCATAATAAGTACCAGATGAATAGAGAGGATAACCTTTATCATCAAACTGAATGGTTTGTTTCTCTGTGGAGCCAGAGTAACGGACAACTTTTGTTTTTGTGTAATTATCACTCTCCATGATAACCAGGGGGTCACCAGAGGAGGTACTACAGACACCATGAGGATTCCAGTTCTGTAGTCTGATCGATTCTGTACATAGACGATTTACTTCTTCACGTGTGTTATTTACCTGTCAGGTATTTATACTTCCTGGTCTTTATATAACAGGGATTTAAAGCTCAGCACTGTGCTTGCTTTGTTTACCATGCCAAGCCTTACTCCTTTTGATATTTGATTATTTGATAATAAAAAATTGTCAATAAAAATAATGATATTTTCCTGCATGATGTCAGAAATTTAAGGAAAACTGATCACTGAAACATTCAAACCTACACTCCCCCCGTATTCAACAGCACTAAAATTTTTCATCAAACAACAATGGTTGAAAGTTGGATTCCATTAAATGATCTCAAAACCAATAGTTTCATTCATAACTAAATTATTTGGAGTACTAATTTGAATTTAATTATCTGAGTTACTCAAATTAAGCATTCTTAAATATTTTAAATATTTTACGTTTATTGAAATGGATGTTAGATTTATTTCTAGGCTAAAACGATAACCCCCCTTCATGTATTGCAACACTTGTGTCACAATTCATTTTTTTTTCGATACGATATATTTTTAAAAAAGAAACAGATCATTAGGTTAAATTAAACATGTATTCATATTCCAAAAGCATAAAATGTGACGATAAGGAAAGAAAACACTTTTATGTTTTTTAATTGTTAGAGTGATTTTGAGAATTTTTGTATGAATTATGGAGATAATGAATGGTATTCCGGCTCACAGTCCAGTTTTAGAAAACGAATCGGGGCCAACAAGGACCTCCAAAAACATCAGAGGTGGGATCAGTTGCCATGGAGAAGTGAGCTTCCCCAGTAGACTTGTCACACCCGCCTCACGCTCCTTGACATAAAAATTCAATGTGAAAATATTGGGATTCCAATATCTAATATGTCATTTTTTTAATTAAGAAATAAGGTATCATTTTTTGAGTTTTATTGAGATGTAAAACGGGTTGGTCACGTGATCAAATCCCATAAAGCCCGAAGGGCTTTATGGAAGATTTGATCATGTGCCAACCCGTTTTACATCTCAATAAAACTCAAAAAATGATACCTTATTACTTATATTTACATTTGTGACTTATTCATACTTTTTTATTTGCCTGATTGTTACTTTTAACGTGTGAAATGCGTTAATTTTTCAAATCCAACGGCATGTATGTAATCCACTAAACGCGCGTCGACCCTTGATGACGTCACAGAGAAATTACGTCGAACGTTTATCCAAACGCACATCTATGTCCTCTTGACCCCATACCTGTATTTATACAGTTATAAAAACGCTTGCCTTCAGTAGTGTTATATAAAGGAAATCATTTGCAAATGTAAATATTTGATATTAAGTACATATTATACAAGTATATGCTTACATGTATGTAAACATTTAAAAAATGAAACAGATATGACAAAATTAAAGTGTACCTATTTTTTAGTTAAAGCCATGCTTTGTTTATTTCAGCTTTTTGGATACAGAGCTTGATGATATTGGAATATAAGGACAAATACTCGGTAAAGCCTTTCTTGTTCCACTAATCAATAGAACCCTCAATTTATATGTTGTTTTGAAAAAAGCTGTGTTGATTAAGACCAATACTAATCACCATATCTTTACTGGCAAAGGTTTCTGATTAAAATGATGTAACCATTTTGTAGAAATGTACTAGTACTTAAACCTTTTGCGATCTACTAAATTGAAGATTTATACACTTTGATTTTTTTTTATTACAAGGAAAAAACTGTATTTCTGAATTTGTCTTTGTTTAATTCGTGCAGTACAACTTTTTAAAACAAAAACAATTGTAAACACATTTCTGGAAAAGAAATGCACCAATTCATTCCATACAAATCAGAATAATTAAAGTTCTCTATAATTCCTATCACTGTACAGGATGATTTTGAGTACAGCCTTCAAAAGTTTTAGCTGATCCTACCACAAATACTGCATACATCTACAATAAAGATCAGATTCTGTTTCTATCAGTTAAGTTGATCCTACAACAGAGACCAGATTCTGTTTGTATCAGGTAAGTTGATCCTACAATTAAATATATTTAATGTTGAGCTAAAAATTCATATCCATCGTAAAACATCCATACACTGTCCTAGTGTAAGCCTTTACCGTCAAATGTATAAATGTCAGTGCTCCTCGGAAAAGTCCGCTACCATGACATTTTACAAATCGGGGTTTGATAGATGGACTGGGTAAGATAGACATTATGATACGATGACCGATATGAGCGTTCAAAATACAAGTAAGAGTAGTTCTATTATGTTAGCAGAATTATATGACTTTAGTAGTATTACCTGTATCATTTTGTACATGTACACTTTGTCAATGGCAAACGCATGTAGTTGTAATAGAGATGTTTCTGAATATGAATCGAATCCGAATCTGAAAATGAATCTGAATCGGTGAGATCCCGATCCCAATTCGAAAACTGATAAAAACATTAGAAAAAGAATATTTCCGAAATCCGCTTTTTAAATCGTCACTGTACATGTAACAATAAGGGAAATAAATAGTGTACGGTATTTATATTGTTGTCACTGAGATTGTTATTGTTTTAAATTGGATAAGTCAAATTCTACAGACTGAATAACAGAAGAAGTACCCTTTCAATTCATGGAAAAACATGTTCGAAAATGTAATTGTTGTATTTTTCATTAGCTTAAATTATTTGTTCCTCGCAAGAATTGTGTTCTGAACCTTATTAAAAGTAAATGCATTCAAACGAGTCATCTTATATAGGTATTTAGACGTAATTGAAAATATCATTTTCAAAATATTTTTTAAACAACGTTATCTTGTGGCCATGCAATGTCTTGCAGTCCAAATTTTTGTCGAAAGCAAATCGATTGATCATCGTCATGAAAACGAAAAATCTGACAGTTTTTACTTATATTTACATGCTCTTGATTCCGCCAATCCACATGCAGCACCTTTTGATGAGCCAGTATACATTTATGTAGAAATTAAGTTCATTAACTATTTGTAATTTTATCTCTTAAAACTTAAAGACATTGAAAATGTAGATATTTTGAAGTTTACAATGCGAAAATTAATAGAAACGGTGGGGAAAGTTCTCTCCCCCAGTTTTTATAGACATTGTATCATGTGATTAGTTTCGACGACTTCAGATGAGAAGCCGATAGGTAGCGACCATGAGAGCAAAGTGCCTAAATGATTATGTTGTTCATTAAATTCATTATTGTGTGCTACATACATGTAAGTAATCAATTATTACCCCCCTTCTTAGGGAATCGCACCTTACCTCTTGCTTATTCGCTAGTGCGAACATGTCAGCGCCCATACCTCAGAATATCTCGCTATACCCAAATTTTGTCGAAGAGAATTAAAACTCCACAAACATGCCAATGGGAGTTTATTGATATAACCTATCCCCTTCGTCGTCCCCTAGCAAATTCTCTGGTTCGCCGTTGACATTTCAAATACATTTAGGCCACGAGAAAAAATAAAATAAAATTAATCTAGCAAACTTGATTGACCCTTATTTTCACTTAAAATTTGAAGTATCCATATAGTAAAACAAATAAAATCAGACTTATTTCATGCAGGATGTTTGTCATTTGTTGTTGGGGGGGGGGGGGTAGGGGCTACACATACATTAATGTTTTATACAGGTTACAAGTATTTATTGATATATCAAAGACAAAACATCAGTAATCATACTCTCAGTGTATAATTTAGAGTTTATTTCTATTTTCAAATCGGGATCGGAATCCCTCCGATTCAGATTCGTTTCATATGAGCGAGTTCGATGATCGACTTTAGTTACTATGGTTCGACTAAACCGTGATCGAACTCACTATAGTCAGCGGATGTTACATCATTTTGGCCACTAAAGGCAGATAATACAAAAAGTAGGTAAAAATAGCTTCTCTGGGTAGGTTTAAAATGGTCTTTACTTAACCAGTCCCCAATTCCGCAAGATCCTTGCGCTAATTGGACTATGTTATAACAACTACATCACTCAACTGAAATGGATTAAATTTGCACATTATTCAACTAATATTTGGGTTAGTCTTCACTCTTGCACCCACCTGAGAGATTAGGGTTAGTCCTTAAACTAGTATACAACTGATTAGGGTTAGTCTCGCATCCATCCGAGAGATTTGGGTAAGTCCTCACACAATATTCAACTGATTAGGGTTAGTTTAGCATCTGCCCAGGAGATTTCATCCAAACGTCTTAGTCCTTGCATACCATTCCTTGGATTAGGTTTAGTGACTCGTTCTTTTAAGTTAGTTGTTTCTGTAATTTTTCCAAGATCATAATTCAGTTTCAAAGGCATTTCGTTCTGTATATAAAAGCAACTCTCTGTCCTAGCACTTCAGTCTTGTCAGATAAGTATGTATACTACAGTGTACTAGTCAGGGGAAAATCAACTTTTTTTTTATATACATGAGCCTTTGGATCATACCTTCCAGTACCTCCCAACTTTAAAGTCTGGTAAACCTCCTGTTAGACTATTTCAATAAGTTCCTACTTATTCGGAAGTGAGCAGAGAAATCGTCTATGTTTTCTGGAATTTCAAAGTTTGGAAACACATCCTGCATGTAACTGGTTATTTTTGGCACCGAATCTCTGGACTGAATCAAGGCCAAACTAACAGTCTTGGCTTGGAGCATTGCAAATTCCTGTGCGTAAATGACATGATTTCCTTGGATGATATTGAAAAACGTTAAAAAATTGTTACACACCGCCATGACAGGAACTACGGTTTGACTAATGCACGTTTGATCAGAAACGAAAGCAACTCATCTTCCGGTAATAGACTATAGTCGACGATCGAACTCGCTCATATTCATTTTCAGATTCAGATTCGATTCATATTCAGAAACATCTCTAATAGTAATTTGTACATGTACAAATCTTGAGACAAAATACACTTGAGAATATTTAACATTCCTTAGATTTATTATTATCATACTGGTAATACTATTAAAGTTAAATAATTCTGCGTACATAATAGAACTACTCTTACTTGTAATTTGACGGCTCATATCGGCCATCGTATTATGAATACTGAGACTTGCCTGTACACTTTGGACTGGGTAAGATAGAATTGAATTAATTATCGTGTAATTTGGCGAGGAGCACCACACACGAATCAAAATTACTCTCCTTTATTTTTATGGTGCTGAAATCTATGTAAAATCTTTTGATTAAATGTCCATTCGTGAATTATTATTCTCACGATTTAAGAGCCCCTTTGCGATAAAAAGTACTCGTCATAAATAAGGAATCTACAGTAGCACAGTCGGGGTAAATTCAAAGATTTTGGATTGTGGGGCTGTTATATTTCTACCACATACCAACTGATATGGTTGCTAAGCAACAAAATTTAAAGAAAAAGTCTTTGTCTCAAATATACACTGTATTTGTTTGAATTATTAATGTCCATTTAAATGACTAAAAATAACAATAAATATTAAAATTCAATAATGTGATTTTTTTTTTATTTCTTTTGAAAACAAGGTCTGTAGCCAAATGTTTCTGTTTCCATGGTAACTACAATAAATATTTCATGCATTGCTTACATGTATATTCCTCTTAAATATAGTAGTGTTATTATAACATTTTGATGATAATAGTTGCTAGATGATGTGTTAAAACAATGAAGATTGTAAAAAAAGTGGAAAATTTAACATTTTGGTCATATAGACTAGTTGCTAAGCAACATTGATTGAAAAGTGTCTCCATGGAAACCATAAAAAAGTTTCTATTTGTGAAAACATGAATGTTGGGGCTATTTGTGTAACAGGTTAGTTTTGCCTATTTTTACTCTCAGCAAAAACTATGAAGAATTAAATTCAAGTTTTCAATTATTTTCATTACAAACATTTTGTGATTTGTGCGCTTTTTCTGACCAGTGTGCAAAAGGTTGCCATGACAATCCAAATATTTTTTTCATTTTTAGCTCTACTGGTCAGAGACCAGAAGGGCTTATGCGATAGTAAGGTGTCCGTCGTCCGTCCGTCCGTCTGTCTGTCAGTGCGTCTGTCTGTAAACAATTTTTCAAAACGCTACTCCTCCTACAGTTTTGGTCTGATTTCAATATTACTTGGCACACAAGTAGACTACACTAAGATACATGAAATAGTGCATCGGTTTTTTATTTCGATGAACGGTGTTGCCATGGTTACTAAAAATAGAATTTTCTTAGAAATTCCTTGAAAACGCTACTCCTCCTACAGTTTTGGTCTGATTTCAATATTACTTGGCACACAAGTACAATGTAGACTACACTAAGATACATAAAATAGTGCATCGGTTTTTTATTTTGATGAACTGTGTTGCCATGGTTACTAAAAATTGAATTTTCTGTGAAATTCCTTTAAAACGCTACTCCTCCTACAGTTTTGGTCTGATGGCAATGGCTTTAATTTTTTTTCTCATCCTTTGTTATAAGTATAAACCAGTAGAGCTACAGTCTCGACAGAGACTTCTGGTTTTTAATGTTGACATCCAGACAAATCTTTTCATATACACTAGACATAATTAATAACTCTTTACTTGTAAATTTTAATTTGTGAATTGAACATTTGTCGGGTCGGTTCTAGCGTATATTATATGCCATGCTTTCAAAAGCAGCGGGAGTGACATATGTATTGGCATCATGAACTAACCCTTGTAAAAGGATTATTGTCCGAAAACTAATATCCAACTGTGTACTGTGCACCTTTTTTTGCATATATATGGAATTCTTGATCATTTAAGAAGTCTGTAAGATTGCTCTAGGAGTAATTCCCCCACTTAAACGTCAAATTATAAATAGTTATTGACTCTCATATCTCCTTGTAATCATCTGATACCTTAGTGTCCATACCAAATCCACTCCACTTCAGGTTGACCCAGTTTTGTTAAACAATTTTCAACTTATTCAATGCTGCTAACTTAATTATGTGGTTATCTGTAGTAAATATTTTTATGTTTATTAATCTATTTGGAACAAGTTTTCAAAAGTGGAATTCATCACTCTTAGGTGGTGCGTGAGCAATTTTGTCCAGTGTATAATACATGTATCTTCAGGTGTGTGTTTTTCATATAAGAAGCATTTTTGGAAAATCTTCTTTCAGTCTTTAAATTTAGCCCAAAATGCCTGAATGTGAAAGGGTTAATACAATAATTAATCTTTTTAATCCCTCTTTAAATGATTATTGATACAGGTATAAATATAAAAATAAGATGTCTTTCTTTGGTTGTTAGCACGTGAATGAATGTTGCAGCTATTGCATAAAAGATTACATAACCTACTTACGCGTACTTACAACCAAAGAAAGCATTTTTCTTGTTTAAACTGACGGTACACCTCATATTGTTTTAACAATATTAACATAAACCAGACATTAAGTGCGCCAACTTGCGTCTAAAAAGGTAGCATTTTCGACCAAAATGATACCTCGATATTTATATTTACATTTGTGACTTATTTATATTTTATATTTTCGCTATTTTGACTTTTCAACGGTTGAAATGAATTAATTTTCAAACCTAACGGTATGTAATCAAATGATTGCACCTCGATTCTTTATGACATTATTGAGAAATTACGTCAAACGTTAATGACGTTCGAGGAACATGAATTTATACAGTTATGAATATGCATTGCTTTCAGTAGTGTTATACATGTATAAAGAGAAATATATGCAGATGTAAATATATGAATATCTCTCTTTTTGCTTTTATTGTTTGTTATATGTAAATGTGTTATTCACAAAATGTTTTCGTCATGGCAAGTGATCTATTTGTTGATGGTGACAAGAAATTCTGAATAAATTCAAAAATAATTTAGGAATTTGGGTGTCATTTAGCGACCTTTTGGGAAATGTGACTTGGAGAACTGAACATTTCAAATAATAAAAAAAGAATAAGGCCAACTATTTGATGTCATTTGACCATTCTATCTAAATTGCCCATACTCAAATGATTAATTTTGAAAATGCATATAGTTCCCACTGTGCATTCTACCACACAGTGACAAGGTTTTTATGTTTTATAGGGTATTGAAAGTAATAGATTTCATATGAAAGGAATAGTTTCAGTTTTTACAGTACAACACTATTTCATATCAAGTTTAAATTTAATAACATCAGAGTTAGAGTACTAGTAGTATTTAATATTACTACATGCATCAATTTAATCATATAGCAACACAACTACAAATTTTCTCTGATGATATTCTAATCATTATTTTCATTATTTAATCGAAAGTTTTTAATACGCATGACGCAATTTATTAAAATGAATTGAAATACTGTATAGTGGATTGTAAGTTATATTGTACTGTATCATACATATACACGTTTTATTTGATCAACATGATCAATACAGTCCTAAAATCAACACATGAATTTGATTTTCTTCACTCGTCTGTTTCTACATTGAGCAACGAACAGATTGTCATTTGTATCTGTACAAAGTCCCTCAGGGTTACTAAGTACACAGTCTATGTAACGGAGGAACTGTCCATTCTGGTCTATGATGTGGACACACTCATTGTTATAATCAGCTGTAAAGATGTGACTCTGACTGTCTGTAGTGATTCCTTGTGGACGAAATGGTTTCTTCCTTGGAGCAGGAGTATGTCCAGTGTAAATGAATCTTTGTTTTTCGGCCTGATTGACCACCACTACTGCTCTAGCTCCCTCATCAGACACACAGATACCCATGTTCATGTTCTCTGTTATGTAGTATCTGTAATAACCACCGGATGAATAGAGAGGCTTACCTTTATCATTAAACTGAATGGTTTGTTTCTCTTTGGTGCCAGAGTAACGGACAACTCTTGGTCGTTTGAAATCAACACTGATCATGGTAACCAGGAGGTCACCAGAGGAGGTACTACAGACACCAAGAGGAATCAAGTTCTGTAGTCTGATCACCTCCTCTAGTCTTTCATTCTTTGCAATGTTCACAGTCCTATCATAACTATCAGTATAAACCAGACATCCACTTTTTGTCACTGCTATGTCAGATGGCATGTACCCTGACTTAGTTGTGATTGCCTTGAGTTGTATTCCCTGATTGATGCTGAAGAGTTTCATGGTTTTGTCATCTCTTCTTGTTCAGATTTCTTCATCACTCATACAGGATACACTGTCAAGTACTCTATGCCCAGTGTCTATGGTGGTGACAGTCTCTGGTTCATCAAGCAGCTGTTTGATTGGAGGATACACATACCTGAATTAACGGGATTTTTGGATGTCAAATGATCATATCAAAAGAGTTTCTGTCAGTTACACATAGGTCGCAAAAATGTCGTTTTCGAGGGTGCGCCGCCTGGACATACCATTGCTTACAAAAACATTACTAATTTATTTAAAAATAAAAGTTATGATTTATGGTTTATTCTTTAGATAAAAAAGATGATGCAAACTAGATATTTCAAAATTCATTGATGTGCCTAAAGCGGTTTTAATGTTATTACTCTAGTCCACGAACTTTTTGATAACCCCTCGTATACATGTACCTTTCTTACTACTTGCTCTACGTATGAACAGTTTCTATAACGAGGTAAATTATTGGCTAGCAAGTTGATGAAACAAGAATATCAGCAGTCTCGTTCAAAGTCATCATTTCGTATTTTCTATGGTCGATACAATAACCTTGTCACCAAATACATGTACAATTTATCATTGGGTCGGTTGCTGGCTGACGTTTTTCATACTTATTGTTAGTCCATTATTTGTACACTGAATTGACGAGGAATTTCCCGTCATTTCCTGATCATGACAAGGAGCACACGGCGGAAGTGACCGATCAGCAGGGAATGTTCACTCCTACATGACACCTGATTCCACCTCTGATGTTTCGGAGGTCCGTGTTTGCTTTGCTGCTTTTTTGTATTGTTTTATGGACTTTCATTTTGAATACTTTTCGTTATCTCCATATCCTTCCTACACTTAAAGTGCGCTATTTCTTGATCTCAAAATATTACTTACCGTGTGTTAAAGTGTTAATTTATCACAATGATATATAAATGGTTTCTTTACCCTAACAAATTATTTGGTCACAGTAATAAACTAGATGCTGTCATGAGACAGTAATACCCGCACTGTGGTGTTTGCCTCTAAATACACACTCCTTCATATTGGACTTTCCAAGGAAGAAGTCAAAATAATTCTATAATTATCACCGTACATGTATTCGTCAAATTGAACATAAAATTTTCAGGTGACCATATGATCTATGAGCCTCATATATGTATTTTGAATACTTAATTCATTACCAGTCTGAAATAACAGAATTTAATTAATGATTGAAGTAAATTACTTAATTAGATTCAGATAAATATTTTGCCCATAATTTGGAACTTTTTAAATTTACTTTCTCAACGACATAAAATATTATTTTAGTACAAAGCGTTTTTGATGAATTTATCAAAATGTGCAAACTG
>PRKT01000198.1:74059-86662 GCA_003671525.1 Saccostrea glomerata
CCCCCCCGGGGCAAAATCAAAATTCTGAAACCTTACTGCACATCTACATGACCCCACCAACCATCTTCCAAAAGATGATTAGGCTGCTGAGTAAAATGTAAGAGGAGTTCAGGGAAGATGGAGCTTTTTGCTTAAAAAACGTCATTTTTCGACCCCCATTTGACCCCCTGGGGCAAAATCAAAATTCCGAAAGCTTACTGCACATCTATATGACCCCACCAACCATCTCCCAAAAGCTGGTTAGGCTGCTGAGTAAAATGTAGAAGGAGTTCAGGGAAGACGGGGCTTTTTGCATAAAAAACGTCATTTTTCGACCCCCATTTGACCCCCCAGGGCAAAATCAAAATTCCAAAACCTTACTGCAAATCTACATGACCCCACCAACCATCTCCCAAAAGATAATTAAGCTACTGTGTAAAATGTAGGAGGAGTTCAGGGAAGAAAAGTGTGACAGACGGACGGACGGACATGAGTAACAACAATATACCCGAACTTTCTTTAGAAAGTGCGGGTATAAAGACATAATATATAGGTACATGCATGTAAACATAGGAAAGGAATAATTTCAGTTATTTTTTTAGTAGAGCACAAACTATTCTTTATAGAGTTTACATTTTTACATCTCATCACTGTTAAAGTACTATGTAATTTTACTAAATGCAGCAAGTCAATCGTATAACAACATAACTACAAATACAAATGTACTTTTATGATATTCTAATCTTTTTTTCAAATAAGATATTAATAGGAAGTTAAGTTATTATATTGTACTGTATCATATAGGTTTTATTTGATTAGTACACAGCCCGCGTGGTGCAGTGGTTAGAGCATCTGCTCTAGAGTCGCAAAGTAAGGAGTCAATCCTTACGTCGCGAGTTCGAATCCCACTGTGGGACGTGGAGACCTGTCCTTCAGATGAGACCGTATAAACCGAGGCCCCGTGTCGCATGAGGTGCTGGCACGAAAAAGACCCCTTCCTGCTCAATGGCCCTGAGTACCAAGTATAGGACAAAATTTACAGCTCTCCACCGGCAAGTGGAGTCGTCTCCATATGAGTGAAAAATTCTCGAGAGGGAGGTTAAACAATCAATCATCAATCAATCAAAGCAACACATGTATTTGATTTTCTTCACTTGACTGTTTCCACGTTGAGCAACAAACAGATTGTCATTAGTATCTGTACAAAGTCCCCAGGGTCTACTCAGTCCACAGTCTATGTAACGGAGGAACTGTCCATCCTGGTCTATGATATGGACACAATCATTGTTATCATCAACTGTAAGGATATGACTTTGACTGTCTGTTGTGATTCCTTGTGGATTGAATTGTCGGTTCTTTGGAGCAGGAGTATGTCCAGTGTATGTAAATTTCAATTTCCCGGCCTGATTGACCACCACTACTGCTTTAGTTCCATTGTCAGACACACAGATATCCAGGTTCCTGTTCTCTGTAATGTATCTGATATAACCACCAGATGAATAGAGAGGTTTACCTTTATCATTAAACTGAATGGTTTGTTTTTCTTTGAAGCCAGAGTAACGAACAACTCTTGCTGGTTTGCCAAAACTGTCCATGATAACCAGGAGGTCATTACAGGAGGAACAACAGACACCATAAGGTCTCCAGTTCTGTAGTCTGATCACCTTCTCTATCTTCTCATTCTTCACAATGTTCACAGTTCTATTATCGTGATCAGAATAAACTACATCCCCATTTTTTGATATTGCTATGTCATACGGTATGTTCCATGACTCGGTTTTGATTGACTTGAGCAGTGATCCCTGATAGATGCTGTACAGTTTTATGATGCTCTCATATCCTCTTGTCCAGATTTCTTCTTCACTCAGACAGGCCACATTGTAAAGTTCTCCATATTCAGTTTCTATGGTGGTGACAGTCTCTGGTTCATCAAGTAGCTGTTTGACTGGAGGAAGGGATCCAGCTTCTGGTGATTTCTGTGTTTGCTTCATGCTGTAGCCATGTTCATCTGAAGTGAAAGAACTTGATGATAAAGTTCCAAACAATTTACCGAGTTTCTCTCCTTGAATTTTTTTGGGAATGAACTTTGATAAGGACGGGGATAGTTTTTGTGGAAGATTTCTGTATCTATGTACATTTGATGTCACATTTAACAGTTTAGACAAGTCATTGGTGTCTATAGCCATTTCAACTGAATCAATTTGATCCTTGATGTCAGACATTGTCTTGTTTATTTCATCCAGATGTTTCTGTAGAGTTTGTAACTGTGTGTTTTCCATCTCATCAACTTCAGCTTTAAGTTTCTTGACAAGTTTGTCAATTTCTCTGTGCCAGTCCTCTCCATGTTTTGTTATGGCTGTTGAGAGATATCCATATTCCTTTTGTAACTTACTCATGCTATTTTGTAGATCAGATGCAATGTCCTCGTAGGCGGGATAAATTGTCTCCTTTAATTCAGTTTGATCTTTGATGATTCTGGGCTTCTTTTCGTCCACAATCTGTACGATTTCTGATAACTTATGATCCAGGTGTTGATTAGATGCTACGCATTTTGTACAAACAGGAATATCACATTGTTTACAGTACATTGAACATCGCTGTTTGTTATGATGTTTACACTCAGGGTAGAGGAGAGTGGCTTTTCTGGACTGAAATTTGACGATTTTGTGATCTTTACTTCCATCTGTTGAAATGTGTTCTCCAACACAGGTCTTACACAGGTTGACAAGACACGTATCACAGTGCATCTGTACCACAGCGGTCTCACAAAAGTCACATCGCATCACATCCTGGGCACTGGTAAAAAGTTCCATGGTTAAACTTTTGACTCTGAAGTGTAGAGTTAATTAGGATTTAAAATAGAGCTAAGTTGGTAATATGTTGGGAAAAAAACATTAATAAATAAATGTATATGATTTGTTTCTTTTGGAGGAGTATTTTTCATTATTTGGAAAATTATCCTTTCCATTACAGTGGGCTAATATTATTTATATTTTTTGCAAAACAGTAAAATCTAAGATTCGATTGGCTAATACCCGACGGTGGAGATTTTGTTTTAAACACCGATGGATTTATAACAACAAAATTGCGTATTTAAAATTTTCTTATTTCAAGGACAAATGTAATGATTATCAAGCAAACTGTTAGTATTATTATAGAGCAGGATGATTCGACAGTTTTTTATTCGCTGACCAAAGAAATCTTTTGGTTAAAAAAAGTTTTATAGGCATGTAGCTATAGATATGAAAATTAACGGTTTTACCTATGCATTTACTGTTATCTAATTGGTAAAATTTTCAATTAAAATATCAAAATCTTTAATCAAAATTTATCTTTAAACATTACCTGAGTTCGAAGACAGCAATGGCTGCCGATAAATTGGTTTTTGTTATGTTTTGCTCAAATGACCTGTTTACTTGTGTAATAAACCTGTCAGGTAATTTACTTCCTGATCTATATATAGCAGGGATTTAAATCTCTGAAATCTCATCTGTGTGTTTTGATTTGTTAACATTGCCAGGTTTTACTCCTTTTATTATTTCATTTTTAGAATATTGACAGTAAAATTGGGAAATTCTCTCGGGATGATATGAAATTCAAGGAAAACTGACTACTGTAACATTCCACCCTTCCCACTTTTTATCCAGCAGCATAAAGTCGCCCGCGTGGCGCAGTGGTTAGAGTGTCTACTCTAGAGTCACGAAGTTAGGAGTCAATACTTACGTCGCGGGTTCGAATCCCACTGGATGAGACCGTATAAACCGAGGTCCCGTGTCGCATGAGGTGCTGGCACGAACAAGATCCCTCACTGCTCAATGATCCTGAGTGCCGAGCATAGGACAAAATTTGTAGCCCTCCACCGGCAAGTGATGGCGTCTCCATATGAGTAAAAAATTCTCGAGAGGGACGTTAAGGTCTTCAATCCCTAATAGAAAGAAATTCAATGAAATTGAAAACATAAAAGATATGTAGGCATTCAATACTCAGTTTATTTAGACATAGTTCCCCTTTATTACTATAAGTATGTTTAGTGGGGTGTGTCCTAATTCATGACCTTGAATTTTGGTAAGAGTTATCTCCCATTTTTTAATTAATAAAAAAATATCAATTAAAAAAATGTAGTTGGTAAAAAAATTGTTTTCAATTATCATTCTATTTTTAATATTTCAATGCATCTTTCCACCACAGGATTTATTGATATTCAAATTATTTGAATTTTTATTTTGAAAAAACGCTTTTCCCCATAGACTTCAATGCAATCTTTGTTAATTACCTACTCCTTAATTAATGAACTTTTTAAAAATTTCTCATGGGCAATCCTTTTCCACTATACAATGCTCTAATATAATATCAGAGTAGTGTGTACTTGACGGACATTTAAGGATAGAGAATTTGGTCCCATTAGGGATTGAAATCCTTAAACAATATACAATCAATCAATCAATCCAACAGCATAAAACCCAAAAGTGCTTATCCAACAACAATAGATGCCACGAAACGATCTCAAAACCATCACTTAATAATGTAAATAATTTGGAGTACTAATTTGAATTAGATTACCTGTGTCACTCAAATTAACCAGTCTTATTTCAAAAAACATATATAAATAAATATTTTATGTAACTATTGTATAGGATTTAAGAGTGATAGTGAGGATCTTCTGTATGAATTATGAGATTATGAACAGTATTCAAGCTTCACTTAAACAATACAAATCGTTGGAACAAGGACGTCCAAAAACATCAGAGGTGGGTTGATGTGCCATAGAAGAGTGGACAATCCTTGCCGACCGGTCATATTCGCCGTGTGCTCCTTGTCATGAAAATTCAGTGTGAAAATATTGGCCTGGCAATGTCTGATATTTCAGAAGGAAACAGTTTCTAGTTCACCTGAGTTTATATTGCTATTCGTTCATCGTCATTTGTCGCGCGTCGTGTGTTAACATTTGAACATGTTTAGCTTTCTTTTCTGCAATTGCTCAACTAATTTCAACTAATTTCTGCAAAAAGAAAACCATATGTGTAGGGGAACAAAAATTATGAATTTTATGGTCCCTGTCCCTCTGTTGCCTCGGGAGTGGGGCCAAAACCACTAGAATTAATGCAATCTTTAAAAATCTTTTTTGCTCCTTGACGCCAAGCAGTTAGGTACCATATTGTGAAATTCATTACCCTAGGATCAGGGGCTATATAGTGCTAGGGTGCGGCTATATAGATAATATAGCGATAATGCATTATTTCTTTCAACATCTTCTCTACTTCTGAGTATTAAATAAACTAAAAGAGTACATATGTAGTTATGGCGAAAAAGAACGTCTTTTCCAGAATGGCGAATTTAATAACCCAAGGGTTAGGGGTTTTAGTGTTAAGGCGGGGCTCTTGATTATATAGTGAAAATATTTTAATTTTTTGAAAATGCTCTCCTTTGCTTCTAGGTATTGAATAAACTATAACTATGCTTGATTTCTTTGTTTCCAGGTAAGTTTTTGCTTCACACTGCTTTCATATAAAATTATTTTGACAAAATAAATTAAGAAGTATACAGGATAAAAAGAAGCACAATATTTTCAATTCAATTAATCACTTAATTAATATTTATGAAGTGCTTTATTGGGAAATGCAGAAACGCGAATGAACACTAGAATTTACACATCGCATCCTTCATTGCTGTATTTATCTTCCATTCAAACGAATTATGAGCAAGATAATTGTGTCTCGAAAAGTTGGCACTATTAAAGAAATAATCTTTTTTGAAGTTATTTCATGTGTTGACAATAGATCGCCTTCTAGTTTCATTAGATGCTGTGGCTGGAAAGCTGTCTCTTTCGTTGGTCTATCATGTCCCATTCATGCTTTTTATGGTTGAGATGTGAATGACAAGTGCGCTTACCGAAACTATTGGTTCAATGCCGAAAATATTAATCCTATAGTACATAACGTTCATCTCCTTACATGCATCCCCCGTTCCTTCAGTTTGCTACATACAGTTCGAACAATTAAGGGGAATTCAATTAACTTTTAACGTGTCGGCAGAGGTTACGCATACAATTCGGTTCCTTCCACAATAGTGAGTAATCTTAAAGCAGTAGCCCTGTTGACGTGTCCTTACAGTTCGAGGGCTGTTCGGAAAGAGACATTTACCTTTACTCCATAAAGGACAGTGATAAATTCAGAGAATATCGTCAACCTTTAACGAAGAACAAATTAGACAGATATACAAAATTTCTAATTTCTAGGATAATTATTTAATTTCTGGTGAAATCATAAACATGCATATATCTTTCGACCCGGAGCAGCATCAATTCGTCATTTTAACGTCATGGTAGCCGCAGATGATTTCAAATGTGAACTGATCGGGAAGCATTTACTCTCCTTCCTTTGTTATCATACATACCATACAAAAATCAAACTGTCTATTTTCTTCAACAATTATTTAAACAAATGTGCTGTTGCTACACTTGTTTAAATGTTTCATGCCTCATATACATGATGATTTAGTATCATGCAGTACCGATTTATGCATGCAAAGAGGGTGAACGTTTAACGAATTAATTAGCGGTAAAAATTGGCGGTTGTTTAGAGCGTTTGATTATACTTTGGTTGAATTATAGGTCAGAAAAAAACAACATTCGTATGAAATAACAAACCCTTCGACAGGTTTTTCCTGTTGTTAATGTTTTAGCAGGTTGTTCAGTCTGAAAAAGAGTTTTACAATGCGCTACACAAAATTTTAGTTTTTCTTGCTGCTTCGCCTTGACGTCAAAATCCATTTTGTCGTCGTAATCAGATTTCTTTACTGCACTTATTTTTTTTTCAATGATCTCCATATTTCTTATCAGAATTCTAACAAACTTGGTCAACATGAAGTAAAAATACCATTGAAAAATTAAACAGATGAATTAAATTATTCTCGCTCTTATTAAGGGTCTACCAATGGATTGAACGTTGGTGATACCTATTCTCAATATCTGTTTTCGCGACTGCTACGGGTACCCCTACCACTGACACATTTTAATACCATTGAAGATAAGAAATTTAATATTTGTAAATTATATCTTGATTTTATTAATTCTTAATGTTTGTCAAACGTATATGCAAATTTTCACAGAAAGACGTTCATTAGAGAGAAAAATATACACACTGTCTCAATAATTTCCGCACAACCCTCGTACATGTATGTCTTGATCAAAGGTACATCCGGTTCCAAGGATTCAAGTAAGCTTTGTTCGTCTTTCGGACGGTATTTTGAGCTTTTAAAATTAATAAACACATTCAGTGAAAAGAAAGCACAAATCTCTTTAGTTACCAGTAGCTTGGACCATGACAACTTTTATTGCACATTGTTGTGCTAACATACACCACATTTTAATCAAGTGTTTGTTTGTAAACAACTAAAGATGGATAACACACAGAAAATTAAAAAAAAAAAAAAATTACACCCAAAACATTTTGAAACAGGTACTTCATCATTTTTAGTAAAAATGGTCAGGGTATAGTAATTACACACTCGATTTCAATAGTTTTTGCCGTGACAAGTAAGCATTGTGAATTAAGCAACTTCTAAATTGGAATAATGATTAATAAATTCCTTAAAGTGGAGACTTGGGGTCGGTCAGCGGGTTCTGGTTTTAGGGCGGGGCTCTATTGATTAAAAAATGAAAATGAATTAACTTACGGTAAGATTCATTTTTGGTTTCTGCCTAGACAAAATATTTGAATTACTTTTGCGTATGTCTTATATATTTAGAAGTAAGACATTTAAAAGACAACGTTTTTCTTTCCTCATCACGATTTTGCAACTTTAAATAAAAATAGTTAAATGCCTTTGAAAACTAGCAGGGACTTCATTTTTGGCAGAATGGTGACGTATGAAAAACATCTCTTTTTTTCTGCTTCTCAAATTTTTTTTATGGAACAATGAATTTAGTCGATCAATTCTTGATTATGTCTACTAGAAAAATCTGAAAAGAACTAAATGCGGTAAATTGCATATATTTGCCCCCCACAAAAGTCAAATTTTGAAAACTTCCTGAAATGTGCTGAATTCAATAAATTGTAAGAGGAAGATAAATTAACAGAACATATTATTGTTTCAAAGTAGTTTATTCACAATACTTGTTTTTATGACGTCACAAACTAATCCGATTTTATATCCTTTTTCAGAAGGAGGACAAAATTTCAACAATTTTAGCTTAAAAATTTATAGAGCACAAGTTTGTTCAGGAACAATATTTACATATTTCATTGATATTATCATTCTACACATTATATCAAAATATTGAGCCTGAACACACATGCGCTCGGTAACTTTTACTCAAAATGTCGACGAAATAAGTTCATTTTTCTGTAGAATTAAAAAAACTGAAATTTTCGTCATGTTTGTGACGTCATTTCGTACATATGACGTCATTACTTATGAAAATATTCAGTGCATTGAAGTCAGCATATACCCCCCTATTTGGGAACATAATTAAATATTTCTCCATCAAAGTTTGGTTTGGGGGGCAAATATCGGTTATTACCGAATAAAGTTCTTTCATTAATTTTTAAATAAAAAAAAATATGAGAAGAATCCTACCTTAAGTCTTAAAATATCGTTTTTGCTCCTGAGTATAAAATTAACTTAGAACATAGTTATAGTAGTTCAAATCAAAATTCTTGGGGTAGGGAGGGGACACAATTGGGGTCAACTTTTACATAGGACTATATACTATCTTTTAAAAGTTTTCTGGAGAACACAAAATCCATTATTAGTCATTTTATATGGAACGAATGTAAGCATCCAGAGGTGGTTTATTTTCAGGTTTGTTCAAATTATGGCCACAATGAGGGATCAAAGTTTTGAATAAGAATGAAGCTATATAGGAAAAAATCTTTTACATAACAGTTAAATGTTTTCTTTAGAAGATTGACATTTAAGCATTTGCAAGTAATGAAGATTTAAATCTATTTAAATATAATCCGGGGAGTGAAAGTTCACAATTGGAGATCAAATAATATACGCTTGAAAAAGTTTCGCAAAATTATAAATGTATGCTTTTTTGATATGGTGACATTCTCAAGTAATAGAAAATTCAAATCACCCCCTCCGCCAAAAGTTTTTTTTTCAATTCTGAGCTGATTTGTGTTTTTAAATAGCTCTAGCCCAAATCTTCAGGTGAGCTTTATGGCCGACGGGCCTCTTGTTACTGCATATATTTGATTTTCTTCACTTCACTGTTTTCATGCTCAGCAACAAAGAGATTGTCATTCACATCTATACACAGTCCCATAGGCTTTCGACACTATGTAACGGAGGAACTGTCCATCCTGATCTACGATGTGGACGCAGTCATTGTTATAATCGGCTGTAAGGATATGACTCTGACTATCTGTGGTGATTCCTACTGGATTGAATGGTTGGTTCGTTGGAGCAAGAGTTTGTCCAGTGTACCTGAATCTCAGTTTCCCGGCCTGATTGACCACCACCACTGCTTTCGCTCTACTGTCAGACACAACGATATCCAGGTTCCTGTTCTCGGTAATGTGCATATATGTAAAAAAGGGACTAAATGAGAAGAGGGGGCGACCTTTATCAGCGAACTGAATGGTTTGTTTTTGTGCATACGTAGAACCAGAAAAACGGACAACTTTTGATTGTTTTAATTCATCACTTTTCATAGAAATTAGAAGGTCACCATCGGAAGTACTACAGATATTTTTAGGGATCCAGTTTTGTAGTCGGATTACGTCTTTTGTCTTCTTATTCATTACAATGTTCACAGTTCTATCAATGTAATCATTATAAACTAGATGTCCACTGTTTGTTACTGCTATGCCAGCTGGTTCATTCCCAGACTTGGTTATGAATGATCTGAGACGTTTTCCCTGATTGACCTGAAAAAGTTTTATGAACCCGTCTTTTCCGCTTATCCAGATTTTTACATCACTCTGACATACCAAATTGGACGGGTTTTCAGTCTCGGTTTTTAAGTTGATGATATTATTTTGTACACCAAGGAGCTGCTTTGCCGATGGAGAGGATTTAGCTCCTGCCATTTTCTTTGATTTTTTCATGCTGTATCCAAAGTCTTCGGAAGTAATAGATGGAGTCGAGAGTTTTCCAAACAAACTCATCAGCTTTTCTTGCTGGCATATGAGTGGAGCAAAATATGGTGTCGGTGCAACCACTTTGCATGGCAGTTTTCTGTATTCTATTGCCTTTGATCGAAACTGAAAAACTTGGGAGATATCATTTGATTCCAGTAATTCGGTAAGTACTTGGAGTTCATCTATATATGATATTCTCTGATTTATTTCAGATATATGTCTTTCAAGTGCAAGATGGTGTGCAGCTTTAATCCCCTTCACCTTAGTTTTAAGTTTATTGACAATGTTGTCAACTTCTTTGTGCAAGTACTGGCCATGTTTTGTTATGACTGATGTAAGATCTGCAAATTCTTTTTCTTGCAATCTTTTCTTGTTTTGTGCATCAGAGGCAATATCCTGATAGGTTGGGTAAATACTTTCTTTTATTTCGTCTTCTGTATTTTGAATTTCTTCCCTCTTGGAAGAAAACACTGAAAGTGTTTGAAGAATTTTGTGACCTGTATGAATTTCAGATGCAATGCATACACTGCAGACAGGAATGTCACATTCTTTACAGTACATTCGAGATCTTTCTTTTTCATGAGATTTACATTCAGGGTAAAGGGGAGTGGATCTTCTTGACGTAAATTTGACAATTTTGTGATTTTTAGTTTCATCAGATATAATGTGTTCTCCAACACAAGTCTTACATAGGTTAAAAAGACATACATCACAATGCATCTGTACCACAGTGGTCTCACACAGATGACATCGCATCACATCCTGGGCACTGGAACGGGGGTCCATCAGTGCAGATAATCTGAAATTTATGTTTATGAGAATAACAAGAATATATATTGAGCTACGGTGTATTTCAAAAGAGTAGAACTACGTGTATAATAATGAAGAACAAACATTCTTGCGACAGTAATGACAATAAACGTAGCCTAAAAATATACAGTTTCTGAAATTTACTTGTACATGTATCTAATGAAAAGAATATTAAAAAATATTATAAACATTAATTCATGAAGAATAATTTTGGTAAAAGCGTTTCGGTTGTTATTTAAGGTCCATAATTGATCGTATAACACATGATTATAGGACGTTTATTAATTATAAAATGTTATGTATTTTACAAATTCTAGATATATAAGTATCTTTGACAGATAGGATTTAAGTACGCTCAAAAAACTGCACACTAAACTACTCTATTTATTGGGTAATTTTATGCAATTAGAGTGATCTGCCCTTAGATGTAAGATAAAAGAAACTTTTATTTACCGTTAATTACATAATTTATGATAGTGTAAGTAAACAACAGTGATTTCTGTTAATAAATAGCACATTGTCTTTGAACATTTTTCCTTCGCAAATAAGGCATATACCCTATGTTCTAAATGAATGAAAAATTCTCAATTTGCATATCTTAATATGATGCATTTTTCTCTGAGACAAAAAAACAGTTTCTGTTATAGTATTTAGACCTTCCTCAAGACGTGTTTTATCTGAAATTATTTCTGATTGGCTGCTTTTGAAAAAAGGAAAATTTTGTTACTAGTGTCCGTATTTTTGCTCGTACTATGAGATAGAATTTGAAGATTTTAATCATTTCCTCGTTACGTTATGCTATAGCTAACTTGAGCTTTTCTGATCAAAATTTGTCTGTTGTCTGTTGTCGTTGTCGTACATGTTGTAGTCATCGTTGTTGTCGAAAACTTATCACATTTTCATCTTTTTCTAACGAACCTCTGGCCATTGGCGAAATTCAATCAAACTTGCCACAAAGTATCCTTTGGTAAAGGAGATTCAAATTTCTTCGAAGGGGAGATAAGTATGAATTAGTAATAAATTGATGGTATCTTCTAAAAATTTCTCAAGGACCATTGAACCATGAAATCCGCAACTCATGTGGAAGCATCCTCATGAAGTGTAGAATCATGTTTGTTCAAATCATGATCTCCGGGGATAAGGTGGGGCTACAATGGTGGAATACATGTACGTAGGAAAAATCATTTAAAATCTTCTTAAGAACCCGTGGGGCAGGAAAGATGAAACTCATGTACTTGTAGAAGCAGGATTCTCGGTTGTTCAAATGACCCCCTGGGGTAGGATGGGACCAAAATAAGGTATTTAAGTTTAAGGTAGGAAAAATCTCTTTCTCAAGGACAGCGAAGCCGTAATTGGTCATAGTTATATGAAAGTGTAGTTTCAAGTTTGTTCAAATCATGACCCTCGGGGTGTGGACACAAATGGGATCAAAGTTCAACATGGAATTCACAGGATGAATCTATAAAAAAAATCTTCGCAAGAACAACAAAGCCATGATTGGTCATAATTATATGGAAGCATTCTCTGGCAGTGAGATTTAAGTTTATTCAAATCATGACCCCTTGAGCAAGGGTGCGCCCATTATGGAACACAGTAGGATTATATTTATATTTTAAAATCTTTCTCTTGAGAACAGCAAAGTTGTGATTGGTCATAGTTATATGGATGCATCATCTTGTAGTCATCTTCAAATTTGTTCAAATTATTGGGGGGGGGGGGGGGGGTG